>CM031236.1:324145691-324390691 GCA_018340775.1 Taxus wallichiana var. yunnanensis
TTTGGTAAATGCAACAAACTTTTTTCCATCTTCTCTCCAACGTCTTCATGAGAGGCTCTTTTTCTTTTTGCACGTTTGCCTTCAATTCCAATCTTGTTCAAATTGATTTCTTCATTTGATCTTTTTTCTTCAACATTGTCAATATTTATGGATGGATTTTCTTCAAGTGATTTCTCTTTCATGTCATTTTTGGGTATAGTAGAAGTACTATTGACCCATTCACTTCCATTAAAACCATTCATAAGCCAATTACTTTTGGAGTATTCCCTATTATGCGATCCATATCGTCATATAAACTCCATGAAGATGGTTTTGCTCCTATGGTATTTTGCAATTGTTTCTCTTTCTTGAATGTCTTTTTCAATCTATTCCACTTATACTTACATTGAATGCCCATAAAATTTGTTCCACACTGTTTGTTTATATCTTAAATTTATTTTTATCCCAATGTTTTTTACCAAGATTTCCTTGGTTTAAATCTGTATACACTTCTTCATATTTTAGAATCAAAGCTTGCACAACAAATTTTGGCCAAAGCTCCTCCTTCTGCTGCTTGGTTGTATCTTGGTTGCAATTAATATCATTGTCAAATGTTTGAGTTGCAGGGACAATTTCCACAACTTCAAAATCTTCTTCCATAAAATTATTAGGCCCATGGTTTAAGTCAATATCATCAGTAAACACACTGTGATTGTCCTCCACATCATAAACATCACGAGGTGTTACATTTATGTTGACTTGCGACTCTGCAACAGATTTACCATATTGCATTGCATCTTTGTTTGTTTCTTGTGAGTGGGGAAAATAATTTCCATCTTGGTATGAAAACCCTGCAGAGTCTTGAAAGCTTCTTGAAGTAGATTGTAACCCTTGTGATTGACAGGGTGAAAATAAACTTGAACGTCTTCTTGAAAATGGATCCATCTACCAGCAAGCCTGGTATGAGGAAAAGAATGAACACAAACAAATTTCAAGTTTTTTTTAAATCTATGAAATTCACAAAATTGAAGAATCTTTTTAAAAATAAAATTGTATATAAATAATATTAAAAAAAATCGTTTAAAATTGTCAATAAATCAAAGAGTAAGTCCTCAAGAAAACATTAATTTGAATTATAGTCATTCAACCTTCCATTTCAGCAGTAAAAATCACAGTTTTTCTATAAATTTACTAAGTAAGTCATAAAATTTCAGTATTTATGACATTATACAGATTAAAAACAATAAGAATGATGGATTATTTGGTTTCAAATGATTACAATATGAAAACTGGGATTAAAAACAAATATATAGATAATAAACAAATGATTTATTATTTGATAATTTTAATTTTAAATATTTTAAAGTTACCTGTGTTCTCCTTCACAGCAAATACAGTTGCAGAGCAGGGAAAAATACAGATTTAGTGTGATACAAGTATTAAATATTAATTTCGAGCAGCTTTAGTTTGGAAACCTTGTAAAATTGTAAATGAACGCTAAAATGGTGGTCGAAGTCAATGTTTTCTAAAAAGCAGCGAAGTTATACATTAGATAAACATTCATGAGATTGCATGTGCGCATCCCCGGAGGCAGTGTCTATGTGATGTCAGCCTGTGGCGGGCTAGGAAGGGCGTTGTTATAAGACATGTGCGGGTCTATGAGGCTATGAGCGAGCTCAATTTTGAACCCTCGAGTTGGGAATGCATGTAATTTGAATTTGATTGTACACTACCTAAAGTGTTGTTTGCTAGTTAATAGCTAGCTGGGTGGTGGACGTTTGTAGACCATGCATCGGCCAATACCCAATCATCCCTCACCGCCCACGACCTCAGTCACGGAGGCATTATTTGAATTCATTACACGTTGGCGCAGTATCGAAGGTTCCACAAATCGAGTGCAGTCAATGTAAGTATTCGTTCTTCTGCCGCCACAATTATTCAACTCAACCATAACAGTAAGACTACAGTTAACCAAGTCCAGCCCAATATTTAATATGCAAAACCTAGAAATTATACAATAAGAAATCTGATACGACCGTCGGAGGAGGGAGTAGCAAGATTATAAACATAGACATCGGACCATGGAATCTTATTTGTTCTTTTCTTGGTGAAGTAAAGCTTCCATACAGGTGTGCCAGAGAAAGAGATCCCCATTCCCAAATTCCAATTATTTGGTCTTCAATATTTGGAATTTAGGGAAAAGATTGATCTACGCTCTTCTTCTTATCTCGCCGCTGCTTTTGTGGACTCTAATCCTTATGCCATCGCCTATAAATCTGTTTGCCCATGTCTGTCTTGCTCCAGGTATCACTAATCTTGAGGGTTTTTTAGGGGAAAAAAATGGTTTGGTTTGCTTGGTAGGAGGAATTGTATAAAAAGCAATCAGCAGGCTAAGCTCTGTTAAGATGGAGGCCGCCGCCTTGCAGTCTGCAGGGCTGCCTGTTTCCTCAGGCAGGAACTGGAAGGACCTTCTCAAGGGCAAAAACACTAAAACTAATTTTATTTGTGTTGGTAGACCAGAGCCCGTCTGCAATTTATGGGGTAAGAAAAATAGGCGCTATTCTGCCAAGATAGGGGTAACAAGTCATGCAAACGGCGATGGGGTTTTGGGTGGAAAAGCGTTTCAGAAGAGTGTGGTAACCCGATGAGTAGAGCGATTGAGATGCGAGGAGGAGAAGCAGATGTGTTAAGGGAAGAATGCGGCGTGGTTGGGATATACGGTGACGAGCGAAGCGAGCAGGGTGTGCTATCTCGCTCTGCATGCACTGCAGCACAGAGGTCAAGAGGGCGCGGGCATTGTGGCGGCGCACAATGGCATGTTGAAAGGGAAACTGGACTTGGCCTCGTTTCTGAGGTTTTCAACCAGGTTAAGCTAAGTCAGTTGCAAGGAATTCAGCCATCGGTCACGTGAGGTACGCGACCGCGGGAGCATCGAGGCCCGGAATGTACAGCCCTTGGTGGCGGGCTACCGTTTCGGTTCCGTGGGGTCGCACACAACGGGAACTTGGTTAACTATAAGCTCCTCGGGCTGTTCTGGAGGACAAGGGTTCCATTTTCAACACTTGTTCGGATACGGAAGTGGTGCTGCACCTCATCGCCACCTCCGCCGCCAGGCCCCTTCATCTCAAGGCGTCGTGGACGCATGCGAGCGCGGAGGGGCTTATTCCTTCATTTTCTCACCGAGGACAAGCTGGTCGCGGTTCGTGATCCACACGGCTTTCGACCCCTCGTCATGGGTCGCCGGAACAACGGCGCCGTCGTTTTCGCCTCGGAAACTTGCGCGCTCGACTTGATAGAGGCCACGTATGAACAGGAAGTGAACGCCGGCGAGGTTATTGTCGTTGACAGAGACGGAATCAGCAGTCTGTGTCTGTTGCCGCACAAACAACAAAGGCGTGTATTTTCGAACACATATACTTTCCCCTGCCCAGCTCGGTCGTTTTTGGACGTTCTGTGTATGAGTCCCGATTACAATTTCGGGCAGATTCTGGCAGAGAGGCACCCGTAGAGTGCGACGTGGTAATCGCAGTGCCGGATTCCGGCGTGGTGGCTGCATGCTGGCTACGCCGCCAAGAGCGAAGGTGCCTTTCCAGCAGGGGCTCATCCGATCGCACTACGTTGGCAGGACATTCATCATCGAGCCGTCACAGAAAATCCGCGATTTTGGCGTAAAGCTAAAGTTAGCGCCGGTGCGGGCGGTGTTGGAGGGCAGGGAGAGTCGTGGTTGTGGACGACTCTATAGTTAGAGGCACCACGTCATCAAAAGATTGTTAGATTGCTCAAGGACGCCGGGGACCAAGGAAGTCCACATGAGGATCGCGTGTCCCCGATCATTAGGTCTTGCTATTATGGCGTGGATACTCCGAGTAAAGAGAGCTCATATCTCACAAGCTAAGCATTGAGCAGACCCGTGCATTCTTAGGAGCAGATTCTTTGGCCTTTCTGGGTTTGGAAAGCTCAAGGGAAACGCTGGGCGAGGACGCCCCTTCCTTCTGCGATGCCTGCTTTTCTGGACTCTACGCGGTTCCACCACGTGACCACCTGGCCGAGCTGCCACATCCGGAAACAATTGAGTTGCCCGCATCCGCATTCACGCCTCCTCCACATTTTCCCCAAACACGGGAACCTGCACCGCTTTCTCCATTCTTTAATCTAATCTGACATTGGGAAGGTTTCAACCTTCTTAGTTGACAAAACTATTTTCAAGACCAACTTCGAACCCTACCTCTTTTATCACAACTCCAAATCTTTTAGTGTGATTTAAAAGCTTTGTCCGATTTAGTCTTTCTATTTTGGTTGAGTTGAGAGGTCTCTCTCTTTCTTTTCAATAAATATTTCCTTTCGATTTTTTTTATGCGATATAATATATATACATTACATTAAATCTAATAGAAAAGAATATTATTGTAAAATGTGTTTATCTTATTCGAAATTTAAATATATATGAATTTAAAAATTTGAAATCCAAAAATATCCTAAATTTTAAAACTTAAAATCTATGGAAAATTGTATCGTGTCCATCAATCTACTACCCAAAATAACCATCCAAAAGATTAGGAAAAATTAGGTCAATTTTTATTTGAAACATTTGTTAGGAATTTACACATTGATTAAATCATTTGTATTCCAAAACAATTAGATATCGAAAAAGGATGTAATGAAATATTGAAGTAGCACTTGCGCCTCAAAGTCATTATGCTGTGTGAGTAAGGCTGTGGAGATTGTTTTGATCTTTGTCATCGAGAGGTAAGCCAAACATCATTGAATTAAATTGCACCATTACACACTTAATCTAATTAAGGAAGACTAAAAGCAAACCAAATGATACTCACGACAATTAAGGTGACTTTAACTTAATTTTATTTATTCAAATCGATAAAATTAATCAAGGAATATAAGGTATAACTCATACTCGCTTACGTAAACAAAGACAACTAAGTTTAATCCAAATATCATTTATACTAATGAAGGTTGTTAATAAAATTGTCATCTAAACATTGCAAGCCAATTAGGGTTGATTAGGTTTAAAGCATTGTTGTCTCCCGAAAACCACTTTTCGTTTTCCAAGTTAAATTCGAAATTTCAGCTCTCTCACCCTCTAAAGTATTTAAGCCAAGTTGAAAGTTTGAAGAGATAGAAAAATCCATGCCCTAGAGTTGTTTGGAAATCCCGATCTTTGCTTGTTTTGACAAATTTTCCGTTTTCTGTCTGGATGGCGTGAAAATTTTATTGTTTGCCCTCATTTGAATGAAATTATCAATCTTTTTTTATGATCACGGATCGTCAAACCTTGTATTGTTTTCAATTCCTTAGTTCGAGAAAAAAATATTTAGGATCGGAAGGAGAGCGGCGAAATGGTGGGATTTTCTTCTTCTCTGCATTTTCACGATCGAGAATGATAAATGGATCTTCCCTGTTAAATTTGCCTTAGCATCCACGAGGTGCACGTGGGCATCTCTAGTGGATGTGGTTTGGTCATATTTGAGGTTCGGCGAAAAGCTTCCACATGTCAGCAGCAGCGCGACTCGAGGCGAGGTCGGGGACAATCCTCGAATGGGCGCGAGCTTTCCACATGTCTAGGGTCCAAAATGAAGACAAAACAAGCCAAAATCGGCTAATTATGGGCAGCTCGTGACGGCTCCATGTGCCTCATCGGCGCAATTTCAAGATTCAAAGATGGGGGCAGTTCTCAAACTTGCACCAATCCTCCATGTGTCCCTAGGTCCAAAAGGGGAGCGAGTCGGTGGGTGAAAATGACCAAGTATGAGCAAGCGGTGGTTAACGGAAGCACTCCCGTGCCTCAACGACACATTTTAGAAATGAAAGCCGAAAGGCCCATCTTGAATGAGCGTTACTTTAGCCACGTCGGGATCGGACGGAGGTTGCAGTGTTAAGCGGTGCCATTTCAAAAGTAAAACCTAATGGTCAATCCCCAAGTAGCGCCAGCTCGCCACGTGGTCAAAGTCATTGGAGAGATAGAGTTGGCCATTGAAAAGTCTAAACCTGGTGGAAGGAGACACGCATCGGCCCCTAGACAATTTGAAGGCACTTCAAAGAGTGGAAACTCAAATCAATGCCATCTCTCCACATGTAGTCAGGGGTCGACATGGTCAAGCGAGGAGCGAGAGCTTGAGATCGGCTAAGTATGAAGGAACCGGTAGAGCTCTCCACGTGTCGGCTGACGAAACTTCAAAGAAAAAATCTAGAGGTAGGTTCCAAATGAGCGCTGGCCGCCACGCGTCCAAAGTCGGATATACGGTACCTGCCGAACAAAGGTAGGCAGATGTAAAGCATCTGCGGGCCCATTCCAATCAATTCCTTCCACGTGGGCGGCCTAGATTTAAAGTTGTAAAAGCAAATTGAATGGCCCATTTTACCGTGAATGCGGGCAAAATAATGTAAGCGGCCAAATATTTTTGTAGCAAATGACCAGGACTTTCTGATAGAAACCACGATGATGATCTAATCAACTTTACCCGTAAAGGTGAAAGGCTGATAGAGGAAAGAAAAGGGTCAAAATTCAAACTACGATCACCACAAATCCGATGTTCAAAAATGGCAAATGACTTGGTTTCCTTGAAGAAGTAAGGCTATCTTAGATCACATGATGTGGAATGCTTCGAGGAGACCAAACCCCCTCCCAGACAGGCGAGGATTGCTCCACCTCTGCGTCGGCTTGCTCTTCAAAGCACCACCGATCGTACCATCTGCTGACACCGAAAAGAGCAGGAGGAAGTAGAAGTTGATGGGCGAAGAAGAAAATATGGAAGACTATGAAAACTATCTTGAAGTTGAGGAAGTTGATATGCCTGATGGATGGGCTAATTGAGTACGTTGATGATGAAGGCTGAGAGGATGATGAAGAAGCTCACGAGTTTCTCATGTGTTGTCTTCACTCGTGCCACAATCCGAAAGAGATTTCAGCCCTAACTTGATTGCGTGAAGAAGATAAGAAGAAGAATAAAGAAGATTGTCCTCTAGAGGTTACCACAAAATAAAATCATCACGAGAGGATCACCATTACCACCACCTTTGGAGTCGACTGAAATAAAACCATACTCACTTTGGTTGCGAAGAGATGCTACTCTTATACCAAATAAGTCATTTGATCCTTCTTCATTTCAAAAGTTCTTAAGAATAATTCTATTCTAAATGTTGGTCTATGTATAAACATCTAAAGTTCGGTCAAGGTTACACCTCACCCCTTCCGAGCCCAATTATTACATCGAAAAGAGACCCAACACCAAAACTAGCAAAGTCTCTGATGTAGATCTTCCTCCATTTGAGAGCCTCTTCCTCACTCACCATTGCCTCGTTTGACTTTGTAGAACATGTGAAGCAAAACCAAAGTCCATCTCTACGAAATAGAATACCTCTGAACACATCACTGCACAATTTGAAAGATTCATAATACGGTTCGTGGTGGTAACCCTATATCTTCAAGTCCAAATTCTAAAGGCTTACTCGACACCATCCACACCTACCTTCCCAAACATATTTTATCCCTACGATTGCCTCAACATCAACGAGTTGAACCTTTCTACACCATCGCTCCTCATTAAAGGCTTCCCGGCTAAATAATTGTATCATAGATTGCAGGTCTCGGGACGATGTGATGCCCGATCAAAGTTGTAGAATACTCTAGGCCTCACCTTGATTTCGAGTAAATGGCACTGATACTCAATGGAAACCAAACAAGTGTCATTGGTAGGAAGAATCAAATATGCATAGGTAGCGCTAGTTGATTTTCCAGACAAGAAGGTGCTCTAACCATATTGGTAGTAGACATCCTAGCATCCTTTGGTATCTTTGTTGAGTAGGAGTTTGTAGAGACCTAGGTGGAGAGATAAAAATGGATTGGTCATCTCTTAAAACTATCCTAGTAAAAGGCGAGATGAAGAAGTTCTTAGCACTGGTAAGAAAGATGAAGTTCACAAGATACGAAAGTCGATGATCCGAAAAGAAAACATTATCTTTCAAGATTGTGGGCTAGAAACTACTTCCTCACATCGAAAAAGAGGAGTACTTGCCACTTCTCATGGAGGAAGAGGAAGATCAAATTTGGACAATGGAATTTGATGGTAGTCATTCCGGAGAAGCCGAGTTCGGGGCTGGGGTAGTGTTGTACTCTCCTTCGATGAGTTGTACCCATTTGCCTACAAGTTACTGCATTTGATAATACAAATAACACTCTGTCGAGTATGAAAAAGCACTTTACTCTTAGGCATGAGTGCGGCGAGAGGACGTGGGAATCAAGAAACCGGGAGTGCTAGAGGTGATGCGAGATGTTTTTAGTAAAGTAGGTCCGCCAACAATATTAGTGAAGAATCGAGACTCTAAGGCATTATAGAAAGCGAGTGTGGGACCTGCATTGAATCTTTTGATGCATTTTCCATTGAAGCTATTCTAAGGGAACAAAATGAAAAGGTTGATTCTCTTGTAGTTATCGACTTCCCTAGTGACACCTCATCCTTCTTTTAGTAAAGACAAAGTGACCATTGAAATGGTGTTCGGAGCCTAGTGTCTGAACAATACAAACCATTGGCAAGTCTTGATGATGATAACCAAATTCTAGCCTTTTTAGAGCAAAGGGATAATTTCAATAGTCTCTTCTTGAATGAGGTGAAAATCCACACCGAAGCTGCCCCCAAAGAAAAAGAAAGAAGGAATTGAAGGGATTGATGATGAGGAGTAATAAAATTGAAAGGGAACACAATTTCCAAAGGCCTAGTCTCTTTAGAAGACCTCTTTGACAAACATGATGATTCATTCAAGAGAAAGAAAAGCAATCTTCTCGGTTGCCCATTGATTTTGATAAAGAAAACATTGGTACCGGAGGAGCAAGGATGGTGATATTGGAAAATATTGCTGCTTTGAAAGAAAAAGAAGGTTTTTTGCTTTACTCAAGAAATACTCAAATGTCTTAGCCTACTCTTATGATGAACTCAAATCCTTCAGCCAAAGGAAATGCACCACTCAATTCCTTTGAAAAAGGGTGCTAAGCCCTTGAGGAAGAAACAAAGGTCGACAACCCAAAGATTGTTGATACCATCAAGGAGGAAGTAATGAAGATGCTTAGTCAAGGATCATCTTTCCCATCCACCATTCAAATGTGGGTAAGCTAACATTGTACCCGGTGCGAGAAGAAGAATGGTGAAATAAGGATATGTGTAGATTTTGCAACTGAACCGGGCGCCACTAAAGGACGGTTATCCTCTTCCTATCATGGACCATATCTTGAAAGCAGATCCTTGGATCTGAAATGCTTTCATTATTGGATGGATTATCGGGATATAATCAAATCAAAGTGGCGAGGAGGACCACACCAAGATAGCCTTTACAACACCTTAGGGCACTTTGCATACTGACATGTAATGCCTTTTGGCCTAATCAAACCTGAGGATACATTCCGAGGGTGATGGATTTGGCCTTGAATCTGAAGCATTGTATTGTCATATATCTCGGATGATCTCACGGTATTTTCAAAAAGAGGAGATCATATCATCACTTGGAACAAGTACTTGCAAAGTGTAGGAAACATGGCACATCACTAAATCTAAAAACGTGCATTTTTGGAGTCCAAAAGGTAAGTTATTGGGGCACATTGTGAACGAGAAACATGGAGCACACATTGATCTGAGAGGTTTAGATCCATTCAAGAATTAACCATGCCCATAAGTAAGAAAGGAGTTCATTCATTCTTCGCAATGGTGAACTTTCTTCGTCATTTTTGCTGAATTTCTTTGAGTTGTGCCAAGCACATCACTTCATGATGAAACCAAAAGAAAACTTCAAATGAAACAATGAAGGGAAGGCATCATTTGAAGAGATTAAGAAATTCATTTCAAGGCTCTAACTCTTGTATCTCCATATTTTAACAAAGAATTCATCATGTATTGTTATGCATCATAACACAAACTCTTTGCACAGTTCTCATCGAAAAATGATGAAGGTGTGGAAGCACCTATTGCTTTCATGAGTTGTCCTTTGAAAAAGCATGAGATAAAAATACTGACCAATTGGAAAAGCATGCCTATGCACTGGTGGTCAGAGTTGTAAAACTTGGGTTTTACATCCTCGATTCCATACAATGGTGATGGTCCACGATAATGCAATCATGTCCATCTTGACATAGCAAGATCCTGAGGAGGTAAAGAAAGTGGATTGCAAAAGACTAAAAAGAAGAATATGAATTGGAGATTCGACACCTCGATACAGTAAGAAATGGTTTATGCAAGTTGATTGTTGAAGATGAAACTCTCAAAGTTCAACATGGCGAAGAAACATGTACTTTCTCGACTTGTTCATAAGACAACCCCTTTGGTTCTCTTTGTCACCACTGCGATGAGTAGTACGATGATATTGCCTACTACTTGACTTATGGAGAATTCCTCTTCATCTTGATTACAAACAAAGAAGAACACTCAAGTTGAAGGCAACCAAATTTGTGATCGGAATCATGCACTTTTACAAAAAGAGGCGGATAGTTATTTCCTCACGTGCGTAGAGATAAAAGCAACGAAAAGTTGCTTTAAGCATACCATAATCAAGCATGTGGTGGGCATTTTTGTACGATGGTCACTACACACAAGATCCTCAGGAAGGTATTATTGGCCCACCATCTTTGCGGACACTCGATATTGGGTTTCTAAATGCAAAGCATGCTGGCGATTCGTTGGAAGACCATGACTCGTTGCATTACCACTCATGTCTCGTGCTTATTGAAGAATCATTTCAATGAGTGGGGTGGACTTCATTCATGTTGAAACCCTCACTCAAGTGGGGGCACACTATGTACTCAAAGCACCCGCAGACTACTTCACTAAATGGGTGGAAGCCATTCGACCCAAACAAGCCAACGAGCGGTGATGCAACTTCATCAAGGAGAATATTATAGTCTATTTCAAAGTGCCACTGAGAAGATTATAAATGAGATAATGCTACCTATTTCTCTTGAGGGAGCTGACTAAGTTTTCTTATATTTATGGAATCTCCCTATCTCATTCTTAAAAGCAATGTCCACTGAGGAAAGCGAGACAAGCCGAATCAAGTAACATGAGAACATTGTGACCATTGTCACAAGTTTGTAAGCGAGAATCAAAGGAATTGGCACAAAAAGTTGTCTGACGCATTGTAGGTAGATAGGATCACTCCCAAAGAAGGCAATAGGTATGTCACCATTCCAGCTAATATATGGAGTCGAAGCATAAATTCCTCTCACGATTGAGATGTCAGCTCTCAAGTTGCTACGAAATAGAAGATGGTGTCAAAGGTTCTATTGACATGAAAAGGATCCTCTTTCTTGAGAAGATGGAAGAAAATAGACTCCAAGTGGTGGATCGAATCAAGAACACTAATGAAAGTGAAGAAGCCCTTTGTGAGGAGGGCCAAGGCAAGAGAATTCAATGTTGGAGACTTTGTCTGTTGTGGGACAAGAGAAAAGAACCAAAGGGCAACCATGAAAAGTTTTATTCGTTAGGGCTCTGCCCATTCCAAATTCATAGAGCTTGTGGCGATAATGTTTTTCTCCTCTCATACTTAGATGGGCAACGCCATTGGAATTTCCTCGAAGTGGCCAATAGCCAAGCTTTGTATCATCGGTGAAAGCGAGGTTGTCCCCGCCTTGTACCATGGGTGTTTTCTTGGTGTGTTTCCCTTCATTTGTGTGGTTTTGTTTCCTACATTGAGTGCTTGTTTGTTTTCTTCTTGATATTTCTTTCACTGAAGTTGTATATGACTGTATGAGACCAATGGATAAAGTCTTGATAAACATTATACTGGTTCTAAAAAGTGAGATACAGATCCTCATACCACGTCTTAAGTCATGCTCGGGTCCATTCCATGTCACTGGCTAGAAGCTAGTTGTTGTCTCTCGAAAACCACTTTTTTGTTTTCCAGTTAAATTCAAATTTTGAGCTCTTTCCCTCTAAAGTATTTAAGCCAAGTAGTAAAGTTGAAGAGATAGAAAATCCATTCCCTAGAGTTATTTCAAATCCCAAATCTGCTTGTTTTGACAAATTTCTGCTTTCCTATGCGGATGCGTGAAAATTTTATTGCTGCCCTCATTTGAATGAAATTTTCAATATTTTATGACCAGAGTCATCGAACCTTGTATTGTTTTCAATTCACTTGGTTCATGAAAGAAAAATTTGAGGATCGGGCGTAAAATGGTGGAGTTTTCTTCTTCTCTACATTTTTCCACAGTCTGGAATGACAAGCAGAACTTCCCTATTAAATTTTGCCTCAGCATCCACAGCAGTAGTACGTGGGCATCTCTAGTTGGATGCGGTTTGGTCATATTTACCCGAGGTTCGGCGTAGGAAGCTTCCAGTGTCCAAGCAGCGACGCACTGCGGGGGTCCCAGGGTCCCAGAGGCCGGTCCTCAAATGGGCACATGCTTTCCATGTGTCCAGGGTCCAAAATGAAGACAAAACAAGCCAAAATTGGCTAAGTATGGAAGGCTCAGCGGATGGCTCCACGTGCCTCATCGACAGTGCAGTTTCAAGATTCAAAGATGGGGGTAGTTCTCAAACTTGTGCCAATCCTCCACATGTCTAGGTCAAAAGGGATAGAGCCGATCATTAAAAATGACCGGTATGAGCGGTTGTGAGAAGCCTCCACGTGCCTCAGCTGACGCATTTCAAAAAAATGAAACCGAAAGGGCCCATCTTCAAATGAGCGCTACCGCTTTCTGCCACGTCGAGATTAGCGGAGAAGTTTGCGACGCCACGCCCGGCCACGATGTCATTTCAAAAGTAAAACTCAAGGGTCGGTCCACTAAGTAGCCATCTCACCACGTGGTGAGTCATTGGAGAGACGAGTTGGCGTTGAAAAGTCTAAAATCCTACGAAGGAGACACACGTCATCTGACGGCGATTGCAGAAGCGCTTCCCAGTAGAAATTTAAATCGGCGCCATCTCTCCACGTGTCACAGGGAATTGACATGAGTCAAAGCTTGAGGAATAGAGCCTGAATCAAGCTGAAGTATGAAGGCTGGTGGAGCTCTCCACGTGTCAACTCGGCGCAACTTCAGAAGACAAAATCCAGAGGCGAGTTCCCAAATAAAGCAATGTCCCGCCACGCATCTGGGTCGGATATACGGCCCCCACGAAACAAAAGGTAGGCAGTTAAAGCATCATGACCCATTCCGATCAATTCCTTCCACGTGGGCGCCTAGATTAAAGTTGTAAAAAGTGAATCGAGCAGCCCATTTTGTAGCTGGAAAAATAATGTAATAGCCGAATATTTTAAAATTGTTTCTTTCCACCATAAGCGTTTCTCTATGAATCAAGAATTTAAAGGGCACGAAAGCCAGATAGAAAAGTTTGTAACTATTTCTTGCTCCTTTGGAGGAGGTGTAATTTTTTTATGGGCTATATCTTTGAATCTAAAAGTCATTGTATGGAGTCGACAATTGATCTTGTAAACTCACGAGTGCATTCGTTGAGAAAGCAAAGGAGACAAATGACCTATTTTTATTCTAATTCTCTCCATTCTCAAATTTATTCCATCCCACATTATGTACAACTTTTGTTTAAGCATCAATACAAGAAGAAGGATTTTGTAGCCTCTTTGATGAGGATATTTTAGAAACTTTGAGTTCGCAATCTTATCTCGTCTTATTGCCATTTGTAGGGTTGTTTCTTCTCACAAATGCATGTGTTAAAGTTTCTGACTAATGTGTGTAGGAATCTGATTTCCTACCTGTAACATTAGTTTCCCCTATCTCATTTCTCACTCCCTTTCCCACCTTCATAGCAAATTCCCCCTTGTAGATAATTGCAAGCATTTTTGCGGGGGTCGGTGGAGTGCCCTGTTTGGATCCCGGTCGAAAGGCCACCATAGTAATCCACATTTTCTCACACATGCATATCTACAACTTGCGGTACTTGGTTAAGTAGAAGGACATAGATTCCCAGAGAGCATTGTGAGGAATTCACAAAATTTTCCCACGACAAATTTCCTTACCAACAAGCATGTTTAAAAATCATTATATAGTTATATTTTCTTGCACTGCAAGTCAATGAACATAATTCAAGAGTAAATAAGAATATCACCATGTAATCTGGCGCTCTTATCATCACTTAAGTTCAACTATATTTTCTCCCACCAAGAGAGGGGAGTCAAGTAACAAGATAAGGGTTAGTGATCAATAGGACTTGTTAATTGAAGTACGTAATAATCCAAGACATTATTTACTTTCATTGGGGGCTCAAAGAGAGATTATTTACTAATTCCATTTGTTTATTTTTCCAACAAATTATTTTCATTTTCATTTAAATGCCCTTCTTTTAGGGTTTTATTATTTTGGTATGAGCTTTACACAAAATAAACAATAAAACTGGTAAATTGTATTCAATCGAGATGATTTATTCACTGATAAATATTACATTATATAAGAAGATGATCTCCTTTATCCAAGGAGTCAACATCAATCACCAATCCCCTATATCTCTCAACCACTGCTAGAATCTCTCACCTATCCCACATATCTCTCTATCATCTCATATCCCTATTCTAATGGTGAGATTAACTCACGTACATACAAATATGATATTAATATCACAATATTAATATCTCACACTCACCTAACTATTACAATATTAACCCATACAAAATAATGTGAGCACTAACATGGATAATTCCTAACATGTTTAAATAGATAATAATGTATATATACATATTAACATACATACATACAAAATAAATTTATATATATATATATATATATATATATATATACCAAAGCAAGCAACCAAGGCTATTTGAAAGCCACGGCCGGTGATCGGGCGAGTTTAACGAGGATTGATGGAGGCCACTCCTGCTATATCTCGGATTGTAGGAGTGTAGCTCACAATTTAGAGAAGGCACATGGTAATGGTAGGGAGTTGAGGCGGAGGGACGGGAGAAGGGCAGGCAAGCCCCAACACAAACCAATGGAGAAAAGGGTTGGGCGGCCAAGCCACCGCCTTCCCAAACCATACAACCATGCCACAAGGTGGTCGTGGTCTGCACTGAGTTATGGCCTCCAGTTTTGTTTTCCTTTTATTTTATTTTTTAATAATATAAAACCCAAAACATTTCTATTGTATTTGAATTTTTAAATGTATGTGGTTAATGTTAATTAATTACTTTTGAATTATCTATATTAACAAACCCTTGCATCCACATATTTACTTATATCACATCTTATAATTTTTAGGGTGTAAACATTTGATGAACCCAACTCTTGATTGAATCTTATGCATTTGTGCTCTTGTTCCAAACCCTCGTTCTTCTAGGGTTTTACCTCCACCTATGATGTTAAGGATTGTGTTATGGCTCTTAATATAAAAATCATGAGGTTGCCACCCTTTAACTAGGTGTGTGCCTCTTATGATCTCACAAGTAAGGGTTGTGATTATTTTTATCCTTCTCTTAAGATCTTATTGACTTGAGTTATTCTCACCCTTTGCATGTTCATGAAGGTCATCCTAAAATTTGGGGTGGATTAAATTGTTTACTATGTGATTATCCCATGATCTAATGTTATCCCTCCTACTACCAACACCCTCCTCGCTTTGCACCTTCACTCAAGGCTCAAAAGTTAATGCGATTACATTACTCATTGTCTTCCAAATTATTTTGAAAGGTTCCTCGATGGTCTTATATCTCCTACCAACCAACCTAAACTATACGTGCCTCATACCTCTCTACTTATAGAGACTTCCTTTTCCTATGTGAAAGTGGTTGAGATTATCCCCATCCGTACACATGAGCCATGTTATGATGATAATATTTTTAGTGTGATAATGTTGACCTTGATGATTAGGCTAGTAATTGTAATGATTTCCTTCCCTTTTCATCCATCCTAAAAATTTGTATGTTTCTAATAGTGTGGTAATTATTAGTGAGTTAGCACCTACTAAGTATACATGGTATTTTCTCTCTTATCTCTCTCTCTAGATACAACTAATTATGTGATTGATTCCTCTTCTAGTGATGATGATGTTTCACACGATTATCATATTCCTTCAATTAATACATTAATTGATAGTGTTTCTTCCTCTTTTGATAATGATATGGATATTATATATGATGATGAATTTATACACTAATATTATCTTCCCTCTTCTCCTATAATAGATAATCCAAATTCAAGTGTTATTATTCCAAAAAGTAATGATGTTTCTACTTGTGTTTCTTCTATTTGTCATGAATGCACCAATGATTATTCTATTTATTATCCTTATCTTTCACTTGAATTTGAAAATGTTCTACTTGTGTCTATTTCATTCTCAATAAGGTGGAAAATACTATTATATCATCTGTCTCTTAAATAAATAAAACATGGCATAGATCCTACATCCATAAATGGTCATGACAGTGAAGTATTTTATAATTCTATTCTATAATTTATTCAAGTTTTACAAATGGATCTCCAAATGCAAATTCAAGCTATGAGTATTGAGATCAAATCTCTTAAGAATGAGATAACACATCTATTAAATCCCCACATATTCCTATTCCAACTCCTTTCATAGATCCCGATATTTATCTTATTAAGGCTTCATCTTATATTCGAGCTAGGTTAATGTCTTACATCATGGTAATGCTTCCTATCATATTACACCTAGACATAATTCCCCATACATAGCCTTCTTTTCATCCTCCTAGAAAAAAATATTACGCTTTGAAAAATCTCTTGATCATCCACATGAAAACATTTCACCTTATTTTAGAAGCATTTGATTCAATTACTATGTAATGATCATCTTACATGATAAAAAGACGGACCTTTTTGTAATTTCCACCACATTAATGGTCATCATGGCAATAATTATTATGTACTAGATCAAAGACTTAAGTTTCTCAAAGAAAAGAAATTATAACTTTTGATACACAATATTATAATATATCCCCTACTCCTCTCGAGGCATCGATTTGTGGGGACAACACTCACCCAAGTTTGTCCCTCCTAGAGACCTGTTTCCCGTTTCTTAACTTACTCTAAGGAATTTATCTTAGAATGGAGCTTCTACTACATAACCACCATAATAGGATAAATTCAAGTGGATCATGAAAGAGAGAAAAAATTTACTTAAAGACAATCAAGTAAATCATACATCTATGTAGACAACTGCGTTTTTTGTCACTGCCCGCACTGTACATGCACAATTAAATATTTAACTTATCATTCGACATATTCTAAGTCACTACACTCACCCTCATAAAATCGCTCCAAGCCGTAAATCCCATTTATGTATATAAACTTGCCATAACCTCCCTAAAAACCACCTAACCACTTTAACCCATCCTAACCCTTTTATCCTAACCATTTAACCTCCCAACTATGCCTAACCTCTCCCCAGCCATTTACCCTTCTCCCATACCCAAATCACCCATTTTGGAAGTGGTTGAAACCACTTCCAAATGGGTTCCTCCACATTTCCCGGATCGTCGGTGATTCCAAAAATTTCCCATGATTATAAATAGGAGCTCAAACTCTTGTTTTGTAGGATCTTCAATCTTGATCCTCAAACTTGCGAAATTTTTTTGTCATTCCAACAATATTTAAGCCTCACAACGAGACCCTGCCACTCCAAGAATCCATAACATGTTAGTTTGTGTAGTCAAGTTCATATAAATAAGTTCCCAAAAATTCCACCCAAAGCTTGAAACTTCATCTTCAAGCCTCTCTCCAAGGTAAGCTTCTGGGACATGGCCAATTTCAAATGTGGACACATGTCATCACTAGATGAAGGTGCACTTTTATGTCCTGTTTGTGTCATCCCCTTGGGAAATTTAGGACAAAAAAGTGCGCACATGCATAGTTGAGCCCCCTGGCCCACCACATGACCCTGATGAAGTCCAATGAGGTCAGTTAAGCCCCTTCTCACCTAATCCTAGCCCTTCCCATCAAGCAATCATAGAGTGACATTTGTCATGCTTAGGCAAGGTGCATTTTCTACCCTTTTGTCCCATCCCTTGGGATAGTTAGGACACAAAAATGTGCCCATGTACAAGATGGTTAAAAAAGCGAAAAAAATGGCTAAGTCTTTAATTGCCATGTCCTTCCCCTTTCATCTCCCACCCCATAAACGCATTCACTCATGCTCACCACCAGTCACAACTCAAAAGCACAACTTGAAAACAAAAAATCAACCTCCCTTACATCCATTAAATCATCTTTTGAATCTAGTTATGACATTGCTTACGTAAAACCCCCTTTGTGTTGTAGACTTCAAGATCTTGTTTTTCTCATAACTCATGCTCTTGAACTCCGATTGCCATGAGATTTGAATTGAAGGTTACTTGTGTGAATGCATTTAAGAAGAGTATTTTCATGCCCTCATTCATGCCCTCAATCATGCACTTATTCATTTTTATAGCCACATGAAGTTTCCAGAAAAAATCACCTTTTCTCAAATCTACAAAAACTTGGCGATCGAAATCCCTAAAAATTGGAGCAAAGCCTTGAAATGAATTATGTAAACTTATGCAAGTGGTTTCGTTTGAATCCGAAACTAGAAGACCACTTTCTATTTTTAGTAAGTATCTATGGGAGCACTACTAAAAATAGTAAGTCTGAGAAAATGTGCATTCACACTCCTCATTTCATTTCCCCATGATCGAGACACTCAAAAATTGGCAAGATTGATAAAAATGGAAAAAATGGCAAAAATGGTGAATATTCTAAGGTATAAACAATTCAATCACTAGCTCACTTGTCTGGCTATTTTCTATTTGAATGTAGAACAAATGTATAATTGTGATTTTGTGAAGCGAATTCCAAAGTAGATAGTTTATAGATCATTTTGGTATCGAGTGATAAGTATCCGAGGATTGTGGTATTCATTCTTGATTTGTATGACAATGACGAGATCTAAAGGCAAAGATGATTTACCTTGCAATCCGTGATATTTCTACAAGGAATTGGAAATAGAGAATTAGGACAAATGGAGGAAGAATCTTGGTCCGTAGATCGATGGTTGCGTGATCTTCCCCAATGGTTTTTCCTGGGGTGGGAAGAGAGTTCAAGCATGCCAAATAATTATGTTTTCCTCTAAGCATTAATGCACAAAGAGGACATAAATGTTTAAAGAAAAAAGGAGGATTAGAAGGATTATCACCGAGTAGGAAAGTGATGTGGTGTGTAGTTGTTTATAGAAAGCAAAGTGTAGATAACAAGAATTATAATAGTGGAACAATGTTGTTATAATCTACTCCAATTCTTTAGTGGATATGTATTTCATTCTTTGGCCAATAATAATCCAAAGAGAGAGCAATGACCCTTCCCTACCTGGTTTTTCCCTCACCTTGGAGGCTTTCAAGAATCAAACTTGTGTCATAAATCTAAATATATTTTCATATTGTTATGTGTGTGTAATTATTTTCATTTAACATTAGTTGAAGTAATAACAACACTAAGAATCTCATTCCTAACCATTTATCAGGGGATTTAAAAATTTATCAAAGTAAAGATGATAATGAAGATCATGATTTTGTGAGTTCTGAAAATTAGAGTTTAAAAAATTTTGGTATGAAGTTGATTATATGTCCTGGGACTATGAGGAATTTATTCTTGTTTGGTTTTAGATAGTGACGAGTATTCCAGGATAATACAAGAAACTCGAAAATCCATAGAAATTTAAAAGTGGGATCAAAAAAACAAGAGAAATGGTAAAGAGAAGGAGAAGGAAAATTACATCAAAGGTAAAGAGTGTAAATACCACTATGGGATGGGTGTTACACATCAAAGGACATCTCAAACCTTAAGAAGAAGTTAGAATAGTAGGTAAGAGTCTATGTATGAAGTGGTTTGATCCCTATCCAAGAATTTTGGCATAGGAAAAAGAGAGAGCCATGATGAAGAATATTTGAAAATGGAAGAGCATGAAGAATAAGAGCGACTTGACCTCTAAAATGGAGGAAAGAATAAAGTAAAATTTGAACATACCCATTTTAAATTTGAAACTAAGGTTGAGATTAAAAGATTTTAGGGGGAAATAGATGCAAAATTGCTAGATAAATGGTTAGAGTAATTGGAGGTATATTTTAACGTGTATAATTTCATGAGACACAAAGGATCACCTTGCAGTTATCTCAAGATGGAATATCGTGCTCTTGTTTTTGAAACTTACTTAACCACCTATGAAAAGAAGAAGAGGTCTATTGTAAATAGATATCCTGGTTAAAATAATTTTTGCTAGTAAATTTTTACCCTATTGGGCATAAAATTTATGAAATAATCAAATTACGGTATTTTAGACAATCTAATGATCAAAGTGTGCAAGATTATACTATAGAATTAGAAGGCAATCCATGTTGTCGAATATGGACTTGGAGGATGAGGATATTCTCACCAAATAATTTGGGGACTTCACACTCACACTAAGTAAAGGGTCATCTCATGCAAAGCCAAAGGACCTCAATGAAGCTTGTATGCAAGCTTACTATATAGAGGATGAGAAGAAGGAGATGGAGAATCAAATCAAACATCCCATAAACCAAATGTTAGTGTAGAATCACAAAGAATGGTACCCCGAATGGCCTAATTATGAAGTGGGAGGGGAGTACAATAAGGATTGCACAACATGGGACCATCAAGATTTAGTAGTGTGGGACTTGCAGTCAAACTTGAGATGGACCTCAGAAATCCGATTCTTGCCACCTAATCTACCTACCATACCACAAGATACTACATTTGAAATGCAAGAAGAACCTTTCGTATCCTAATCTAACCATTCGAGGAGACAAGAGAGAGAGAGAGAGAGTGGAGAGAGAGATAGGGTAAAAATTACACTAAGTGGTGATACACCGTAAAAGGAAGTGGTGAATCACATAACCGAACACTTGAAGTGGAGAGAGGTGAGAAAAGGAGAGGGTGGAAAAGATGCACCACAGACTAGAGATAGTTTTTCACATAGAGCACCACTTAAACCCATTAGGCACGACTCTCGGAACTTGTGAATAGACATCGAGTACACACAAGATACCTATAACATACGAGAGGTAAGAAGAGACAATAAAATGAGCCAAGGATGGACATATACATCATGCAAATGATTCTATTACTCCAAAGTTATTTGCAGGTACACATTGTCGGTGAGCAATGGGAGGAGACTTAGACTACACATTTGTATTGAAGAAAAGAGAGGGGGAAGAAGAGGGAAGATAACAACCTTTTGAATATGCCCTTCCTTTACAATATATATGGAAGAATAAGAGAGAGAGGAGGGAAAATTTGAATCCTGCTTCAATCACCTCTGCGATCATTGAAATCCTATTCTGAAAGCTCAACCTATTTCAATCAATGTCGCTCTCAAATCCACCCACAACATCAATTCTAATTCCCTATGTCTCGCTTGGTGTGCGAGGAAGAAGAAAGTGGATCAAATAAAACCCGATCTGGTTGTTGGAGAAAATAGCTTTAAGGAATTAATGGCTCGGAAAATGTTTACCATTTTTCACCCACTAAATCTTATTAAGAATTATATTTTATGTTTCCATGGTGTAGACGATGTCGAGACATTTCCAAAAAGTCTTCTCCTGCCCAAATCTGATTTTCCTGTCAAAAGATATGGCCATTTGATGATTAGGGTCTAGAGCGCAAATTTGAAAGAGTCCATAAACATCGTACAGGAGTCCATGTGGCAACCTCGCACATCTTGGAGATTTGGCCCCTTCCTTTCATTTCTAAAATAGCACTGAATGACACGTGGGAGGCTTCCACGGGCTCCATGATGTTCCCTTGTATTTTTCCGAGTCCTTTGTTTGGCGGGGCCAAAATTCGTTTGTAAACGTGGAGGCATGGCGCTTGTTTGGAGAGACCTGCCCAAATTTTACTCTTGAAACAATGTCGTGCTAGGAAACTTGGCACCTTCCAAGGCTGCTTCTACTTTGACTATTCAACCCCGAATATGTCCCTTTTTGGATTCTAGGACACGTGGAAGGCCGCGCTCATTTGAAAACCCGCTCAGAGATTTTACCTTTGAAGGAGCGTCGTTAAGACACGTGGCGCCTTCCGCCTACACTCTATACTTAGTCATTTTGGGACCACTCTCCTTTTTGACCTCTATTGACCATTGGCTACGTGTAGGGATAGGGTGAGTTTGAGTCTCCGCCCAGGACTCCCATCTTGGAATTACATCGAGACGACACTTGGCACCTTCCGCTAAGTCGAAGACTTTTCAACAATTAGTGCAACTAATTTTTTGGGGCTCTGGACGTGTGGAGGCTTGGCACTTGTTTGAGTCTCGTGCACTGGGATTTGATCTTTGGAGGTGCGTTCACCAAAACTTGGCAGTGTCCGCTGTCTCCTCCATACTTAGCCAATTTTGAGTCTCGTTCTGAGTCATTTGCAAAGCCCGAAAACTTTGAACCTTTGCCATTTCTTTTCCTTTGAGCTTCTAGTTTCTTCCTTCTGTTTACTCCTTCCCTCACCATATTACTCCATTTTAGAGTCTTCTAATGAACTTTTCTATTAGATTTGAAGCATGGGCTCGAATCCAAGAGAACCATTTTTTTTAATTTCTTCCCTACATGGGGTCGTGTTTGATCAATTTTTTCTGGGGCAAACATGGAGATAAGTGTTTGGTGACTCACAAGGGCATCTGCGTACTAAATGCCAAAAGGGACCAAAAGACCTTAAAGCATCCATTGGGCATGGAGTCAAGAATAATAGCCTGATATTGATCCTTTTGCTTTGAAAATCTGATCCCGAGCCACCGTAAGCTAGACTTCTTGCTCTTAGTGACCCGAACTTGCCTCCGTGCGTAATTGCACTCTCAATTTTCATAAGAAATCTTGAAACAAGGCTTTGAGAGCATAAAATTGTTTTGACCTAGGGATTTCATCTATCCGAATGGATTGTTTCAAAACGGCTTTAATTGCTCTTGTTTTATTTTGAAATTTCATTTGTTACTGAAACTATGAGTCTTCTGTCATGAATAGTGAAGGGATGGCCTCGGCTTCTGGAGAAATACGAACAAAACTTATGTACAAAAAAATCATACATTCCTCAAATGAGACATGCAGAGTGTGCACTAAGGCACTTCTAACTAACTGGAAACAAAGTCTACTCCTACCCTAAGCTAACTGGAGAGAAAAGGTGCTAAACAAAGCTGCTACAAGGGTAGGGAGAAGTAGCTTTCCTTTCTCAAAAGGCATGCAGCCACGCAAATTATTTCGACACTAAATATGGATGCTTGTATGAGTGAAAATCGAATATAAGCTAGGTCCTCCACTCAAATCATCAAGGTATCTCACATCAAAAAAATACCTCCTCAATATTATTGGCATTGAACTCCCCCTGGAGGTGTTGATGATGACCCTTGGTACTTTTGATGCTTTCCTCATGCCTCAAGTAGGCATGATTGGTGCAATTTGGTTTCTTCCCTGGATCTAATGAAGCCATTTACCGAAAAATTGGGCATGGTTCGATCTTTTGAATGTGCCCTTTTAAAAGAAATTTAACTCCAAAATGGAGTCTTTTGTGGACCTTCTTGGATGGATGTGTAGAGAGATGATGACATATTCTTACCTTTTCTCTTCCTTCTCTGTGAAGAACATGGAAAACTCATATCTTCTAACCTGTGATTCTTAGAGTTGAGGACGAATGTTATGAAGTGCAAGTTGTTATCCTTAGAACACTCTATAAAGTAGAATTAATATGATGAGGCTCATATTCTTGGAAGATGGATGAGGATGAGTAAATGATGTAATCTACATGGGCTCTTCTCTATCAAAGTAATCCTCTAAGTCGAGCAGATGATAATCTTGTTAGGTTGTGGAGCATGTTTTCATGTGAGAAAGTGTTAAAGACTGTACACTAAGAGTGCTGTACACTTTCCAGCTTGTCTCACCATCTTGATGTTTGGGGTCGGGCCAAAGGGCCCTAGTGTTAGGGTTGTGGAGCATGTTTTCATGTAGAAAGTAGTAGAAAGGGACTATACACTAAGCCCAGAATTTCGAAAAATTTTGCCTTAAAACATGTCCGATATATTGGGAAACATTCTTTTCTCATATGGGCAGGATTTTTGACCCATAGGTTTATGGGACAGTTTTGGCCCATGGTTTATATACCCACAATTTTGTAAAACTACTTAAGTAGTTGTCTACTTATATGGTTTTATGCATATGGTAGGTATAATGTAACATTGTAGATGTGTTTTGAATTTGGGTGTGAATTTTATAGAGTTTGTTGAGCATAGCTCCAAACATATTTGGGTATTGTATTGAGAGAGTGGTGGCTTATAATAAAATCTGAGCAAGTGATTCTTGGTGGATGTAGCCCAAATTGGGTGAACCACGTTAAATATTGTCTCTTTGTGTTGTGTTATTTTATTTTGCACTTTTATTTGAGATATGTAATATTTTATGCATATTAGTTTCTATGTTGTTATAATTTCTTGAGGGATTATTCCGCATATTTTATCCCTTATTTCCTAACAATTGGTATCAGAGCCTAGTTTGGTTTGCTGAAGTGTTGAATCGCAGGGAAAGTTTTATCTTGAGTGGGAGCTATGACAGATGATGGAAGATCAAGGGTTGATAAATTCAACAAGATAAAATTTCAGTCTTTGGAAGATGCAGATGGAAGATTACCTTTATCAAAAGGATCTTTATATTCCATTGTCTGAGAAGGTGAACAAACCCTCGAGCATGATGGATGCGGAATGGGATTTGTTGGATAGGAAGGCACTTGGGACAATCCGGTTGTGTCTTGCATCTTCGGTATTATTTAATGTTTCAAAGGAAAAGACTACAAAAGAACTAATGGATGCATTAGGGAAGTTGTATGAAAAACCCTCTACCTCTAATAAGATATTTTTAATGAAAAATTTGTTTAATATGAAGATGTCTGAGAATGGTTTAGTAGCAAATCATTTAAATTATTTTAATATGGTTGTAAATATGCTAGATTTGGTTATAATAGAATTTGATGAAGAATTTAGGGCTTTATTAGTTATGTGCTCTTTACCTGAGAGTTGGAATAGCCTGGTAATGGTGGTAAGCAACTCGGTTCCAACTAACTCAAAGTTGAAGTTTGAGGATGTTGTAGGGGTGATTCTAAGTGAGGAAATGCGAAGAAAATCTCTGGGAATCTTCTACTTCAGGGAATGCTTTGATCAGTGGAAACTAGAGGGAGATAAAAGAATAGAGGAAGCCATGGAAAATCAAAGGATCAGAAAGGTCAAAATCCAAAAGAAAGATAGTATGTTGGCATTGTGGAAAGTCTGGGCATGCAAAGAAGGACTGTTGGGAGCTTTCGGGACAAGAAGAAACAACAGGAAGAAAACAAGGAGGTAAATGTGGCAACGGGTAATGTATGTCAGGATGCTTTGATTCTTTCTTTACACAATATTACTGAATCTTGGGTTTTAGATTTGGGGATTCTTTCCATGCTACTCCACATAGGCATTATTTTGTTGATTATGTTCAAGGAGATTTTGGGCATGTTTTTCTTGGTGATGATGAGCCTTACAACATAGTTGGAAAAGGTTCTATTAGGTTAAGATGTAGAATGAGAATACTTGGCTATTGAAGGATGTCATACATGTGCCTACATTAAGACGTGAAATTTGATATCGGCAGGGCAGTTGGGAAGTGATGGTTGTACTGTGATATTTACAATGGACTCTTGGAAGGTTACCAAGGGTGATCTTGTGGTGGCAAGAGGTAAGAAGGTTGGAACCTTGTATTTAACCACTTATAGCACTAATGTTTGTAATCTTGTGGCTTCAAAAGTAGATACAACATTGTGGCACTATAGGCTCGGTCATATGAGCCATAAGGGCATGGAGATCATAAAGAAGGATTTTTCTGGATATACATAAACAGGTTTAGAGTTTTGTGAGGACTGCATATATGGGAAACATAAGTGAGTAAGGTTTCTCAAGGTTGACCTACAAAGAAAGAGAGTAAGTTAGAGTTGGTGACATTCTAATGTGTGGGGGTCGGCTGGGTATCATCTCTTAGGGGTTCAAGTTATTATGTTACTTTTATTGATGATGCAACAAGGAAAGTTTGGGTTTATTGTATTAGAAAACAAATTTGATGTATTTGACACTTTTGTTAAATGGAAAGCCTTGGTAGAGAATGAAACAGGTCTTAAGCTAAAATGTCTCAGGTCAGATAATGGAGGGGAGTATTGCAACAATGAATTTGATGATTATTATTCTAAGAATGGAATCCACAGGAAAAAGATGGTTCTAAGAACTCCACAGCAGAATGGGGTGTCAGAAAGGATGAACAGAACAATAATGGAACGTGCTAGGAGCATGAGGTTACATGCAGGACTACCTCTTTATTTTTGGGCAGAAGCGGTGAGCACAACTATGTACTTGATAAACAGAGGACCCTCAAGTGCCTTGGATGGAGGCATACCTGAGGAGGCTTGGTATGGTAAGAAAGTTGATTATTCATTTCTTAGAGTCTTTGGATGTGAGGTGTTTGTCCATATAGACAAGGATGATAGGACCAAGCTAGAGGCTAAATAAGAAAAATGTACTTTCATTGGTTATGGTGGTGATGACTTTGGATATAAATGTTGGAGTATTAAGGACAAGAAAATCATTCGATCTAGGGATGTGGTCTTTAATGAGAAAGTCATGTATAAGCAAAGTTATAGGAAAATAGGGAAGAATCCAAGAAAGAATATGCAGCAGAGAGGATCTTCTAGATGGGAAAGTGACACATGAATCAGTTCAGGAACCTCCTCAACAGGAACCCCAAACTCCTATATTGAGGAGGTTCTAGGTAAGAAGAGAACCGAACATTTTCTCCTTCTCTTTATTATTTATTACTCATTGATAGTGGAGAGCCAGAGAGATTTGATGAAGCAATGTAGGTAGATGCCATGAAGAAGTGGGAGCAAGCCATGGATGAGGAGCATTAGTTCTCATGGAGAACTGACATAGGATTTGGTGAAGCTACTAGAAGGAAAAAGAGCATTAAAAACAAGTGGGTGTTAAGAGTCAAAGAGGAAGGAGGAAAGAAAAGATACAAGGCCCGGTTGGTGGTCAAGGGGTTTGCACAAAAAAAAAGGTATAGATTTTGATGAGATTTTTTCTCCTGTAGTAAAAATGACTTCTATTAGAATTGTTCTAGGAATATTTGCAGTAAAGACTTGCACTTAGAACAAATTGATGTAAAGACTACATTTCTCCATGGTGATTTGGAGGAGGAACTATATATGCAAACAACTAGAGGGCTATGAGGTCAAAGGTAAAGAGGAGATGGTGTGCAAACTGAAGAAGAGCTTGTATGGCTTGAAACAAGCTCCACGTCAATGGTATAAGAAATTTGATAGCTTCATGATGGAGCAAGGTTATATTAGATGTCATTTTGACCATTACGTGTATACAAAGAAATTTGAGGATGGCAGTTATATTATCCTTTTTTATATGTGGATGACATGTTGGTTGCAGGTAAAAACATGCAGGAAATAAAAGTACTCAAGAAGCAACTAAGTGAATCCTTTTCTATGAAGGATTTGGGGGCAGCCAAACAAATCCTTGGTATGAGGATATCTTGGGATAGGAAGGAACGGAAGCTAACTTTATCTCAGGAAGAGTACATTAAGAAGGTCTTGGAGAGGTTTAATATGTAGGATGCTAAACCAGTTGGGACTCCTTTGGTAGGCCATTTCAAGTTATCAAAGGAGAAATGTCCCAAGATAGAGCAGGAGAGAAACCAAATGTCCAAGGTACCTTACTCATCAGTGGTTGGTAGTTTGATGTATGTCATGGTGTGCACCAAGCCTGATATTTCCCATGCAATGGGAGCGGTGAGTAGATTTATGAGTGATCCAGGTAGAGATCACTGGCGGAAGTAAAGTGGATCCTTTGGTATTTGAGAGGGACCATGGGGACAATTTTGTGCTATAAGGATCAGACACCACTTTGTGTGGTTATGTAGATTCAGATATGGCTGGAGATGTAGACAACAGGAGGAGCATGACAGGTTATGTTTACACTGTAGGTGGGACAAGAAATGAGATGGATTTCATGACTACAGAAGTTGGTGGCTTTGTCAACCACAGAGGTTGAGTATGTTGCTGCCACAGAGGCAAGAAAAGAAATGATTTGGTTACAACAATTGCTTGAGGATTTGGGGCATAAGTTGAAGGAAGGAAAGCTACATAGTGATAGTCAGAGTGCTATACACCTAGCTAAGAACTTTTCTTTCCACTCTAGGATGAAGCATATACAGTTAAGGTACCATTTCATTAGGACAACTTTGGAGGAAGAGAAGTTGAAGCTGGAGAAGATTCATACCAGTCAGAATCCTGTAGACATGATGACCAAGGTGGTCACAAGGGAAAAGCGAAGTTATATTCAGCTTTGGTTGGTCTTCACGAAACTAGTGAAGGGTTGAGAAGCTTGCTCGTGAGGAAAACTAGTCTCAAGTGGGAGATTGTTAGTTGGGAGCCTGTTTTCATGTGAGAAAGTGTCAAGACTATACACTAAGAGTATTATACACTTTTACAGTTGTCCCACTGGGGTTTGGGGTCGGGTCGAGGCCCTGCTGGGGATTCGGAGGCGGTGAGTCCCTAGTAGTAGGGGTTTGAGGGCGCAGCCCCGAGAAATTTGTTTTTGGCCTTAAAACATGCCCGATATACCGAGAAACGTTCTTTTCTCATATGGGCGTGGATTTTTGACCCATAGGTTTATGGGACGCAGTTTTGGCCCATGGTTTTATACACCCATGATTTCTAAAGCGCTTGAGCAGTTTTCTACTTATATGGTTTTATGTATATGGTAGGTATAATGTAACATTGCATATGTGTTTTGAATTCGGTGTGAATTCTGCAGAGTTTGTTGAGCATAGCTCCAAACATATTTGTGTATTATAGTGAGAGAGTGGTGGCTTGTAATAAAATTTGAGCAAGTGATTCTTGGTGGACGTAGCCTAAATTGGGTGAACCACATTAAATATTCGTCTCTTTGTGTTGTGTTATTTTATTTTGTACTTTTATTTGAGATTTGTAATATTTTCTGCATATTAGTTTCACTGCTACATGATTACGCATGAGAGATTATTCCACATATTTTATCCCTTATTTCCTAAAAATCTATCTCCTTGTTAGCCTGTTGTATGTGCTCAACCTCCTCCATGGTGTCCTCCTGATCAGTAACTAGCTCACCATGGTTCCCTCTTCTTCAAAAATGAAGTTTGAAAGTTCAAACTCTTCTTCAACATTAGAGCTTAAAGGGGATGAAGTGGGAGGAAGAACTAAAGGTTCTTCTATGTCCTACTCCACACTTGGGGCCTCTCGAAACCGTACGATCATCCTCCATCATGGGTTCATCAATCAAATCAGGCCCTTGAGATGAAAGAAAAAAATCTTCAATGATGCCTTCTTCATTGAGTGGCTTCAACCCTGATTTGATCTCTCCCAGCTACTCCTCTTCAATGGGACCTAGAGCTGATTGTTCCTCCTCTTGAACAGGTTGTGCAGCTTGGATTAGATCAACATCCTCTTTAGACAAAGTGCCATCATGGACACTACATTCAGAGAAAACAGACTATTGATCTTCTTCTTGTTGTTTTTGTTCTTCTTCTCGCTATAAACGTAGCCTCAGCCACCACTGGTTCTTCAACCCTAACCTTCTTTATTGGCTTGACCATCAAGGGGATCTTTGTAAACCCAAATTTAGCATCCCAACTCTTCTGAGATTGTCTTTCATTTTCTTCTGTTGGGCTCCACTTTTGTTGTGCTCCTTGACCAGATTCATGAGTCTCTTCCCAACATGGACTTGGGAAAGCAAGAGGAGTGACAAAGTTAGAGTTCAACTAGCTTTACATTTTTTTGTGGTGGGTGGAGGTGGAACTTCTTGTTTCTTTGGAGGAATGAGCGCTTGGGAAAGAAAAGGGGAGAAGAATTGAAATGGGGTGGAAGTTCAAGAGATGGAGAAGAGAAATCAACACTTGGGGCGTAAAAGAAACTAAGGGGCTCGAATCTTGATCATTTGAAATGATAAATTTTGAGAAAGAGAAAATGAAGGACATGGAGCTGGTGATTGACTTACCCATTGACAAGGTTGTCTCACACTTTGCTCATAAGCCTCAATGTCCTCAATCCACCGTGTAAGTTGAGGCAACACTTCAACCATGAAGTCAAGCTTCTCTTGAGGGTTGTAATGTCTTGGAAAAGGGCCTCTCCATGGACAAGGTTCCCTGCGACCAATCTTGAATGCCTTCATTTGTACTATGGCCCTTAACTAAACCATGCCAGCGTCCATTTTTGAATCTTCTCCAAGAAACCAAAGCATTCTCCACATAGTTTTCACCATTGTATGTGTCCCCATGTTCTCGATAAGCTCCATGGCCAAACCGACTTTGACCCGCTCATATGGGTAAGCATAATGGTCCTCAACCTAATTATAGTGCTGATCTGGAGGAGTTGGGAAATGCATTGGAGGTGAAGTATTGCATTGCTATTGTAAGTGTGAGTTCTAAGAAGGAAATGAAGCCATGATTGCACAAATTCATGGAATGGGAGAAAATGAAAGAAATGGAAGAAGAAAATAGATGAAAATGGGTGGAAATGGATGGAAAAGGTCAGCAACTTCAGAGATGGGGTTGTTAACTGATGGAGTCACCGAGATGTGCTTGCATGTGCCTAAAAGGTTGAATCTCAACAAGAACACACCAACCTGTTAAGATGAAGTGGTAAGGTGCTTCAGACACTGTCCTCATTGGGCATGCCAAAGCTATTAGTGCGAGTAATCACAACACCCCGAATGGCATGATTGTGAAGTGGGGCATTTGGTGTGATTGCACAACATGGGACCATCTCTCAAGTCAGTGGGACTTACAAAACTTGAGATGTCCCTCCGAGAAAGCCGGTTCTTTCCTCCTAATCTACCTACCACAAGCTGCCCAAAGTGCAGCGAGAACCTATCCTATCCTAATCTAACCATTCCAAGGAGACAAAGAGAGGGAGAGGGTAAAAGAGCTTACACTAAGCAGTGATACACCAAAAAAGGAAGTGGTTGAATCATGACCCAAGCGTTACTGAAGTGGAGAGAGGTGAGTAGAGGAGAGGGTGGAAAAGATGTACCATGACTGAGAGATAGTTTTCTCACAGAGCACCACTTCGAAACCCATTAAGCACGGCTCTAGAACCTATAACAGACATCAAAGTATACTGTATACCCTGTAAAAATGAAAGGTAAGAAGAGATAAAATGAGCCAAGGATGGACATATACATCACGGTAAAGATTCTATTACTCCAAAAGTTACATGGTACATTATTAGTGGGCAATGGGAGGAGGCTTAGAATCCACAATCGACCCTAAGAAATAAAAGAGAGGGGGCAAAAGAGGGAAGATCAACAACCTTTTGAATATGCCCTTCCTTTACAATATATAGGAAGAATAAGAGAGAGAGGAAGGAAAATTTTGAATCTTGCTTCAACCACCTACTCGCAACGTATTAAATCTTGTTTTGAAAGCTCAACCACCGTCAATCAATGCTGCTCTAAAATCCACCCATAATCTGCCGATTCTGGTTCCCTATGTCTACTCAGCGTGCCAAGTAAGAAGAACGGTGGATGAAATAAAACCCGATCTGGTTGTTGAAGAAAATAGATTCTACATTAATGGACTAGAAGATGTTTTCCCTATTTTCACCCACTAAATCCTGTTAAGAATGATATTTTATGTTTCCATGGCATAGACGGTGTCGATACATTTCCAAAATTATTCTCACGCCCAAATCTTATTTTCCTATCAAAATATATGGCCATTTGAAGATTAGGGTCTCAAGCTCGCAAATTTGAAAGAGTCTATCTGTACCAGGTCCACGTGGCTGCCTCGTGCATCTTGGAGATTTGGCCCCATCCTTTCGCTTGAAATAGCACCAGACTAACACGTGGAGGCTTCGGCATGAGCTCCATGATGTTCCTTATATTTTTCCCTGAGTCCTTTGTTTGGCAGTGGGCCAAAATTCGACCACCCTGGACACGTGGAGGCCTGGCGCTTGTTTGGAGACATGCCCCAAATTTTACTCTGAAACAATGCACCTTGTCACACACTTGGCACCTTCCAGTCGGCCTACTTCTTCTTTGACTATTCAACCCCAACTTTGTCCCTTTTTAGACTCTAGAACACGTGGAAGGCCCTTGCTCATTTGAAAACCCACTCAGGATTTTACCTTTGAAGGAGCGTCGTTAAAACACGTGGTGCCTTCCACCGCACTCTATACTTAGTCATTTTGGGTCCACTCTCCTTTTGGCCTCTATTGACCATTGGCTACGTGGAGGGCTAGCGTAAGTTTGAGTCTCCGCCCAGGACTCCCATCTTGGAATTACGTTGAGCCGACACTTGGCACCTTCCGCTGAGTCGAAGAATTTTCAATGGTCGGTGCAAATTTTGGGGCTCTGGACGCATGGAGGCTTGGTGCTTGTTTGAGTCTCCATCCTAGGATTCAATCTTTGAGGTGCATCATTTGGACACTTGGAAAGATCTATTGCCTCCTCCATACTTAGCCAATTTTGGGGCTCGTTTTAAGTCATTTGCAAGTGCTCAAAAACTTTGAACCTTGTTTTTTCTTTTCCTTTGAGATTCTAGTTTCTTTCTTTTGTTTACTCCTTCCCTGACCCTGTTACTCAATTTTAGATTCTATCAATGAAACTTTTCGTTGGATTTAAAGCACGGGCTCAAACGACGAAACCAGTTTTTTTTAATTTCTTCCGCATGGGGTCGTGTTTGATCATTTTTTCGGAAAATTTAGCGAAAATTGAGATAACACCAACCTAAAAAGAGTAAACCCATTTGGACAAGAAAGGTAAGTGGAAGGGTAAAAATACTACCATTACTTTAAATACTCGTAAGGATCCCAAGAATTTTTGTAAACATTGCGGTATGTGGGCATACTAATGCTACATATTGGAAGTTTCCTCTAGAGTCAAGCACCTAAATAATTGTTCCAAGGAATCCAAGAATTCCATGGTAACTTTGAATATCGAGGTTAAGGTTGAAATAGAGGAAAAAATTGATGTAGATGAGAGGTTAGGATGCATGGCCACATATATGTATAGCTAGGAATAAAAAGAGGAGATGAGTAAATTATTCTAGATCAAGATTTAAATCAAGAAAACTAAGATAAATGTGTTAGTTGGTCATGCTTCTCAATCCACTTTAATCTTTGATGTGTTTGTGAAAAAGCTTGGTCTTGAAATTTATGAGCATCCAAACCCTTATCACTTGGTATAGGTAAAAAGAGTAGAAATTGAGTTACAACAAAATGTAAGTTCAAGTTTTGAATTTATTCTCAAATTATTGATGAAGTAGGATCTAATGTTATTCCACTTGATGCATTTTATGTGGTTTTCATAATTCCTTACTTGTATTTCTGGTGGAGGCCATATTCATGAGGAGGATAACCGGTATGGATGGGTCAATGATAGAGTAAACTACAACATTAGGGCACACCAAAGCAAGCCTAAGCTCCGCCTTGGTAAGTGTCAACCAAGAAAAGAGTCTAATTCAAGCAAATCATAATTAGTTTTGTTTGCTTTTATTAAAGGATAAAAAATATGGGCTAGAGATTTCTAACGTTTCTTAACAAGAATTGAAGAGTTTGGATGGCATAATTTAGTCTTTTTAGGGAGTTTTCTAAACTCTAAAAGAGATGCCACCAAAACGAGAAGTAGAGTGTGATATATAACTCTTTCCAAAGAATCTCCTCTTCCTAACATCCGGTTTACAGAAATTGTTGATGGAGAGAACTCGTAGTGAAGAAATACTCCAATAGACGCTAATCCATATAAGTGCATCTCTATGTGGGTCACCCATTATGATGGTACAAAAGTATGAATCTTAGATAACATCCATAAACTACCATGTTTTGAACAATATCACCATCGAGAACCAATATCCACTTTAATGGATAGACGATCTCTTAGACCAACTTCATCATGCCAAGTATTTTTACGAAATTGGATATTAAATCTAGGTATCACAAAATTGATGATGAAGAAAAGGAATGTATGGAATACCGCTTTCAAGACAAAATAGGGTTTATATGAATGGCTAATATTTTCATTTGATTTATGTAATGCACCCACCATTTATGAGATTGATGAATTATGTATTATGACCATTAATAGATACAAGTGTCATTGTATATTTGGATGATATTTTGATTTGTAGTGCCACTTGGGAGGAACATCTAACTCATAAGCAAGTCTTGCAAATTCTAAAGGAGAAAAAATTGTTATGCAACATGAAGAAATGTGAATTTTCTATACAATCATTACTTTGTCTTGGCCCATGTGGTTGGAGGTGAACTATGAGTGTATTAGGCCAAGCTATAAGTAATCACCAATTGGCCTACACCAAGGATTCCATGGAGACTAGGAGTTGTGTGGGGGTAGTACAGTTCGTGAGGAAATTTATATCAAGTTTCTATGTTATCGTATCACTATCACATTCAATTACTGACCAAGGGTAAGAGTTTTGATTCGGGTAAGGAACATGGTTAAGATTAAATGTTGAATTATCCATGCTCCAAGACTTGCTCTTCCTAACTTACGTGTATTCATTTTAAATTGAGACTGACGCTAGTCAATATGCTATGAGGAAGTGTTTCTACGAGGGAGGTAACTAAATGTGTTATCATTCTAAAACTTTTACTATAGCAAGTGGATGATATATTATTTATGATAAATAGATGTATGCACTAGTTCACACATTAAAAACCTGAAACATTATTTGTTGGGTAAAGAAACTATAGTGCATATTGATCACAAACCCCTCCAATATTTGCAAGCACAATCTAAGTTGTAACATGAAAGAAACTACAAATGGATGGGATTTCTTTGAAAATTTCATTTGGTGATCAAATATAAGAAATTTAGTATTAATGTGGTGGCACACATGTTGTCCTGGGCCACTGGAACAACAAAAATATCATCTTTGGCTATTATCTCCCACCTAGAGCCCTTCACAAGGATTGATCCATAGGGATCCAAAATAACTCTACTTCATCATATCATCTAGCAACAAAGAAGGAAAATGAAAAACAGAGGCTCTATTTGCATTATAAAAGAATCGTCGCTCTATGTAGGCGGAGGTTATAGAACCTCCGCCCAACTCCGGGCGGTGATCATGTAACGCCGCCAACCAGTGGTTGCGGTTCTACATGACCATCGGTCCCGCATTGGGTGGTGGTCCTGTCACTTTTGGACATAAAATAAAATGGAGCGTGAATGGACACAAATTGGAGCATCTGACTTTGTCCCTTCCCTACCATGACCTTTCCCATTCTCCAGTGCATGGGAGGACATGGGGAAGGCTATAAATACTTGGGGAGAATAAAGGAATGGATCATCGGAAGCAAGAGACTTCATGGGAGTAAGTGCAAGAGTTCTAAAGTGCTGGAATTGAGTTTGTAGAAGAAAGAGTTTGAGAACAGAGTAGTCAAGTAGTTGGGAGGAAGTGGGAGACATTGTCAATTTCCTTTCTCACTTATTATAAAGTCTGTATCTCTTTATTTGAATTGGCCAATAAGATAAAAAGGGAAGAAAGAGTTGTTTTCCCTTCCCGACTGGTTTTCCTCCTTTAGAGGTTTCAGGATAAAAATCCTTGGCATATGTGTGTGTGTTAATTCATTTCTTTTGTAAATTTCAGTTCTAAGGTATAAACAATTCAATCACTAGCTCAACTGTCATTTTCTATTTGAAAGTAGAACAACAATATAATTGTGATTTTGTGAACAAATTCCAAAGTAGATAGTTTACATATCATTTTGGTATCAGAGATAATAAGTATCCAAGATTGTGGTATTCATTCTTGGATTTGTATGACAATGACGAGATCTAAAGGCAAAGAGGATTTACCTTACAATCCAAATATTTCTACAAAGAAGTGGAAATAGAGAATTCGGGGACAAATAGAGGAAGAATCTTGGTCCGTAGAATCAAGATGTTGGAGACCATGATGGATACGATGTTTAGAAGACAAGAAGAACTTGCATATTTTTAGAATATGGATTCACAAACAAGACTCCATGGACTCATTGGTTTGAGGTTGAGCCTAAAAATTTGGCATAAGGAGGAACCATGATGAGGAAGAATACGGGAAGAGCAAGAAGAAGAGACTTTAAATGCAAGAGAGATGGTAAAATCTTATCATGCTCCATTTAGAGTTGAAATTAATAGATTTGAACGACAAGTAGATGTAGAATTGTTTGATAAATGGTTAAAACAATTGGAATTCTAATTTAGCGTCCATAATGTCATTGAGGCACAGAGGATCTCCTTTACATGTCTCAAAATGCATGGACATGTTCTGCTTTTGGTGAGAAACCCGTCTAGCCACTTGTGAAAAGAAGAAACATCCTATTGTGAAATCTTGGCAAGAATTTAAAGAATTACTTAAAGCTAACTTCTATCCTATTGGCCACAAATCGACCAAATGATTAAATGGCGTATTTTAGACAAAGCAAAGTGGTCAAAGTGTGCAGGACTATACTACGGAGTTTCAGAGGCAGACTATGTTGCTAAACATGGACTTGGAGGATGAGGATATTCGACTAAGTACTTGGGAGGAATTCACACTCACCTTCGAAGAAAATTCATCTCCATGAAGCCCAAAGATCTCAATGAGGCATGTGTGCAGGCATACTATATAGATGATGAAAAGAAGCAAGGAGAAGCAGAGCCAAGGGCAAAGCAGTTGACAAATCAATAGAAGAAAGAACATGGGAAAACAAGTAACAAAGGTAAGTGGAAAGGAAAAGGTAAACAAGTTGCCACTACTTTAAATACTTGTAAAGATCCCAAGAATTTTTGCAAGAACTATGATATCAATGGTCATACTGACACTACATGTTGGAAGTTACATCTGGAGTTACATCCAAAGAACCGAACCAAGGACTCAAAGAATTCCATGACAAGCTATAAAGACAAAAGGGGAGGTGGACATTGAAGACGACTCACGATGTAGATGAGAGGCTTGGATGCAAGGCCACCAACATGGACAACCAGAAGAGGAGGCGAGTAGACTATTCTAGATCAAGAGAACTAAGGTAAATGCTTTGGTTGATATTGGTTCTAAGTCTAACTTGATTTCTAAAGCAATTGTAAAGAAGCTTGGTCTTGAGACTTACGAGCATCCACACAATTACCATTTTGGGTTGGGTGAAGAAAGGTGTTGAAATTCAGGTAACAAAAAGATGTAAGGTTAAGTTTGGGATAAATTCCCATTATATTGATGTATTAGAGGCTGATGTTATTCCACTTGATGCATTTGATGTTGTTTTTGGGAGTCCTTACTTATATATCAGGGATGCTATATTTATGAGAAGGGAGGACCAATACAAATGGGTCAAAGCTGGGATCAGCTATAACATCTGGGAACACCAATGTAAAACATGGGTTACTGTGGTGAGTGCTAACCAAGAAAAATGACTTATTCAGGAAAATCATAATCAGTTTTGTTTACTTTTGTTAAAGGATAAACAAGATGGGGTAGAAGTTTAAGATATTTCTAACCAAGGAAAATAGGATTTGGATAGTATTATTCAAGTATTTTCAAGAAGTTTTTTAGGCTCCTAGTGGGTTACCACCAAAATGGGAAGTAGAGCATGAGATTCAAATGTTTCGAGTCCCTCTACCAAACATCTAAGTTATATAAGCAATCCTTGTTGGAGAGTCTGAAGTAAAGAAACAACTCTGGAACCGCTAGACCAGGTTGTAATACGTCTAAGTACCTCACCATGTGGTTTTCCTATTGTGATGGTATTGAAGAAGGATGGTTCTTGGAAAATGTGCATCGACTACCCGTCTTCAACAAGATCACCATAAAGAAAGATATCCAATTCCCCACATAGATGATCTCTTGGACCAGCTTCAAGATGCCAAATTCTTCACGAAGTTGGATCTCATGTCAAGTTATCACCAATTCGAATGAAGAAGGAGGATATATGAAAGACTTCCTTCAAGACAAAACAAGGTCTCGTATGAGTGGTTAGTACTTCCATTTGGTTTATGTAATACACCCACTACAATTACGAGATTGATGAATGATGTATTTGGGATTTCATATATTCATGTGTGTTTATCCGGATGATATCTTGATTTTTACTACCACATGGGAGGAACATCTAACTCATTTGCAACAAGTCTTGCAAGTTCTCAAGGAGAAACAACTGCTTTGCAATATGAAGAAATGTGAATTTTCCAAACAATCACTTTTCTATCTGGGGCACATGGTTAGAGGAGGAGAGCTACGAGTGGATCCAAAGAAGGTGGAAGACATCACCAACAGGAGCCACCGAGACTATGATTTTTGGGAGCAAGATAGTACATGCGGAAATTCATTCCAGGATTCTCTATGATTGCAACACCTCTGCACATAGTGGCCGCAAAGAGTAAGGGTTTTGACTTGGGTAAGGAACAAGATAAATCCTTTGCGTTATTGAAAGACAAGATTAGTCATGCGTCGATATTTTCTCTTCCTAATTTTCAGCAGCCCTTTGAAGTAGAGACAAATGCCAGTGATTATGTTATGGGTGCAAGTGTTGCTTCAAGGAGGTAAACCTGTATGCTATCATTATGAAACTTTTACTTCAGCAGTTAAAGGATATTCAGTATATGATAAGGAAATGTATGCACTAGTTCAGAAATTAAAAATGGAAGCATTATTTGTTGGGTAAAGAAACTATTGTGTACACTAACCACAAACCTCTCTAGTATTTGCAAGCACAATCTATATTGCAGCAGGCAAGGCACTACAAATGGATGGGATTCCTTCAGCAGTTCCATCTAGTGATAAAATACAAGAAGGGGAGTAAAAATTCATAAGGCAGACATGTTGTCTAGGCTGCCTACACTAGGAGAAAATCTCCTTCTTGGCCACTATCTCTCAGATCGAGCCCTTCACGAAGGAAGCTTATGGAGAGGCATATGCCTAGGAAAGAGACTTTAGGGTGACATTTCAGCAATTTCAGTCCCAAGGGGTTGAGAGGATGGGGATTGAAGATTTTTATCTCAAGGAAGGGTTTCTCCGATGAGGAAGATTTGTATCCCTAAAGAAGAAAGACTTATGTTAATGAGGGAAGCACATACCTTGAAAGTAGCGGGACATTTCGGTGTTGGTAAGACCCTAGCCCACTTGCAAAGGTACATGTATTGGCCTAATATGCAAGAAGAAGTATCAAAATTTATACGTGGATGTAAAATTTGTTGTACTAGCAAGCCTAAAACTAGGAAGGAACGTTTGTACATGCCTTTACTAGTACTTGCTCGTTCATGGGAGGACATTTCTATGGAATTTATAGGAGGATTACCTATGTCTAAACATGGCCATGACTATCTCTATGTTTTTTTTTTATAGATTCAGTAAGATGTGTATTCTTATAGCATGTAAAAAGATAGTTAAAGCACATGAGGTAGTAAATATTTTATTTCTTAATGTATGGGTGCATTTTGGCTTGTCAAAGTCTATTGTTTCGATAAGGATTCTAGGTTCTTGGGGAAGTTTTGGACTACTTTGTGGGACAAGATGGATACCAGTTATAGAGGAACACCGCTTTCCATCCACGAGATAGATGGACATATAGAGGTGGTGAATAGAACTTTGGTACAATTGATCGGAGGGTATAATAACAAATACCCAAGGACTTGGGATGAGTCCTTAGCCTACATTCAAGCATTCCTACAACTCGGGAAGTACACACATCCACTATGTAGTCACCATTTGAAGCATTCTTGGGATATCAACCTAAAAATCCGTTGGACATAAGGTGGGCAAAGAGGATGAGGAGGAGACATGAGACACAGAGGTGACTAGAGAAAACAATCTCATTTAGAGGATCAAGAAAATCCATCTCAAAGTCAAAAAATAGTTAGAGAAATCTCAAGCCAAGTACAAGGCTAGACACAATCACCACGAGGAGAGAACATAAGCTTCATGTTGGAGATAGTGTTTGGCTTTACTTGAGCAAGGAGATACAAAAAGTTCAAGAACAAAATATCAAGTCACTATGATATGGACCCTTCACCATATTGGAGTAATTTGGAGAAAATGCCTTTCGACTTGATTTTTCTGTCATTTATGAGGATGTACTTCGGTAGTAAATCGTGAGAACTTGCACCTATATGAACCATTCATGATAGATGAAGATTAAGGATTACAGTTGCTACCTTCCATTGAGGATTGTATCTTAGACTCACGAGGTGAATTGGAGGAGGATGTAGTGCTGCAGCAAAAGGTCAGAGAGACTAGGAGAGGTCCGCAGAGTCTTGGTAGGTTGGAATGAAAGGGAAGACACCAAGGTAGGCCCGGTGGTACTCAAAGGAGCAAGTGAGGGAATTATTTCCTCATCTACTCCCCCACTAAGATTTTGTGGGACCAAAATCCTCCTAAGCAGGGGAGGTGTGATCCATAGGGATCCAAAATAACTCTACTTCATCGAGATCACCAAGCAAAAAGAAGGAAAATGAAGAAATGGAGGTTCTATTTGCATTATAACAAAACCACCACTCTGTGTAGAGTGGTGGTTACAAAACTACCACCCAACCCGGACAGCGATCTCAGAATCACGTAGCCACCGGCCAGGCGGTGGTTTTGTGACCATCGCTCTCGCATTGGGTAGAGGTCCTATCACTTTTGGATAGAAAATAAAATGGAGTGTGAATGGACATGAATTTGGAGTGTCTAAATTTTTCCCTTCCCTACCATGACCTTTCCCATTCTCTAGTGCACGAGAGGACATGGGGAAGGCTATAAATACTTGGAGAGAAAAAGGAATGGATCATCAAAAGCAAGAGACTTCATGGGAGTAAGTGCAAGAGTTCTAAAGTGCTAGAATTGAGTTTGTAGAAGAAAGAGTTTGAGAATAGAGCAGTCAAGTAGTTGGGAGGAAGTGGGAGACATTGTCAATTTCCTTTCTCACTTATTGTAAAGTTTGTATCTCTTTATTTGAATTGGCCAATAAGATAAAAAGGAAGAAAGAGTTGTTTTCCCTTCCCGACTGGTTTTCCTCCTTTGGAGGTTTCCAAGATAAAAATCCTTGGCGTATGTGTGTGTGTTAATTCATTTCTCTTTGCAAATTTCAGTTCTAAGGCATAAACAATTCAATCACTAGCTCAACTATCATTTTCTATTTGAAAGTAGAACAACAGTATAATTGTGATTTTGTGAACGAATTCCAAAGTAGATAGTTTACAGATCAAGGATGCATATGGAGAATCCTATGCTCAAAATACAAATTTTGGGGAAGGAATGGATGGATGTTATCTCAAGGATGGGATACTCAAGCAATGGGGAAATCTTTTTGTACCAAGAGGAAAAATAATTCTATTGATGGAGGCACATTCTTCTAAAGTATCCAACCATTTTGGGGTTGGAAATACCATGCCCCACTTGCAAAGGGATATATATTGATCTAATGTGCAAGATGAAGTAGAAAAATTCATAAAGGGATGTGTAAACTTTGTTGTACAAGTAAACCTAAAAGAAGGAAGGTTTGTATATGCCTCTACCAATCCCTACTAGACCTTGGGAAGATATATCAATGGATTTTATTGGAGGACTACCTATGACCAAATATGGCCATGACTATTTGTATGTTGTTGTTGATAAATTCAACAAAATGTGTATTCTTATGGCATGTAAAAAGACTATAAAAAGTCATGAGGCAACAAAACTTTTCTTTGCTAATGTATGGGTACATTTTGGTTTTCATAACTCTATTATGTCTAATGAGATTCTAGGTTCTCAGGAGGTTATGGACTACATTGTAGGACAAGATGGACACCAAGTTTCGGTGAGGGCACGCCAATCCATCCACATACGAGATGGGTAGAATGAAGTGGTAAAAATAATTTTTTTATAACTGATTAGGGGATACAACAACATGTATCCATGGACTTGGGACAAAGATTTAGCCTAAATTTAGCATTCCTACAATAGGAAAATCCACACATCCACCAACTTGTTGCCTTTTGAAGCATACTTGGGGCATATGCATGTCAATCCATTTGATTTTTTTGTTGGACATTAAAAAGAGGATGTAAGAGACTTAATCGTGATTAGGGAAATAAAATTCATTGAGAAGATCAAACATATCCATATTAAGGTGAGAGAGACACTTGAGAAATCTCAAGCCAAGTAAAAATCAAAACATCCCCAGCATCGTAGGGAGCACAAGCTCAAAGTTGGAGATAAAGTTTGGTTTTACTTGAGAAAGGAGATACTTTAAGGGCAAGCAAAGAAACTCAAGTCTCTCCAATATGGATCATTCACCATGTTAGATCATGTTGGAGAAAATGTCTTCAAGCTCAACTTACCACACTTCATGGTGCAAGGGATTTACAACACTCTCCAAAGATATACAAAATATTCTTTGTCTTGGTCATGGACACTTACTTTTACCATGCATTCTTGAACTTGAGCACTACCATTATTAGTGTTTCTTCATTATCATCCCCTACTTTGAGGATCTCCAAGACACACATTCCCTATACATTTGACACACTTGCATACACAAGGTTAGTTATCAACTTTTCTCTAAAAACCTCATAAGTCAATAGACCATTCTATGGATGAAACATGAAAGAGGGTACTTGTACAACTTGTAACAGAGTCCTCAACTCCTGAATCATCATATTCACTCTCTAATATGTTCCCTTAACCTTCTTAAGCATCAATCTTTCAACCATATATCCCTTTTCCTAACTCTTTCTTGAAGTACTCCTACTTGTTTGCTATGTCCAACTAGATCACAAGGGTCTATATGTCCAAAGCTTGATATAGGCCACTTGAATTCAGTGACCCTCGTCTTCCATCACTCCAAAAGGTCCCGATGTTCCAAGTACAACTCCAAACATAGAACCAATCAAGCCACCTCCCAAACCCATTCAAGCACCGGTTGTAACAGCCCATGTGCAAGAAAGAAATGTGTCTCGGGAAGGGGCGGAAAAGGACAACACATTCAATATTATTGAGTAGATGAAAAGACAAGTGTGAACATTTCACTATGGGAGTCGCTGGGCATTCAGGGTAGAGGGATGCATTGCGAGACTATCATGCAAGATTGGTCAAGTTCAAATCACCCCCTAACTAACAAGAGAAAGTGCTTGTCAATGCGGTTCAACCAGGAGAAACTATGGAGAACAACGAGGTAAAAACTTGATACCTCCTCCCTTATATGTCTCGTTGATTATTGGAGACAAATTGGTGCACAATTGTATGATTGATTCTCGGGCTAGTAGTTCTATGATGCCCAAACAAATAGATGATCATTTGGGTCTCCAATATGAGGTCATCTCTAGAGGAGTAGTCTAATTAGATGGGAAAACAAAGTGACTACTATGGGAATAATCAAGGATCTAGGTCTCACTCTACCCGCTTTTACCCTAATGTGATTGTTTTGCAAAACGTGTCAATTATAGATTTGCCACCACATTTTGCTTTATGTCTATCCGGGACTTCACTGCCAAAATTGGAGGCTACCCATCTGTTGATTGGTCACATATGCTCTTTAGGACAAGGTATGGAGTGAAGGCCACAATCAGATCTCGAACCTATTAATGATTATCATATTAAATCCTATGTGTCTAGCCCAATCAACGCTTGTTGCTCATCTTGTGATCAAGAGGACCTCCTAAGCACATCTCAAGTAAATACCAAGGTGGGATATATCCCAAACTTGACCCTAGATGAGTAGGCCAACAAAAACATGCTTTTGACCCCTATAAGGAGATGGAGGAATCTGGCTGGGTGTCTACTACCTACATGAAGAGAATTAGCCTCTTCCTGACCTAATCAAGCCGAGAATACAAGGATGACAATGGGGTATGGCAATTGTTCTTTGATGACTCAAGGAGTAGACAAGGAGTTAAAGGAGGAGCCATGATTGTGTCCCCAGAGGTATGAGATATTATTCATCCTTAAAATTCTAGTTCACTTGCTCAAATAACACTGCTGAATATGAGGCTTTAGTCCAAGGTCTTCATTGGGCAAGGCCGGGAATCAAGAACTTGTAAGTATTGATGGATGAGTGAACTCGGTGCCAATCAAAGTTAGAGGACTTAATGTTGTCAAAAATGACCTGCTCAAAAACTACAAGAGTAGGGTATGGGATCTCAAGGAGGATTTTGAGGCCTTCATTATTGTGTCCATACCCAGGAAGGAAAATGAAGCTGCTGATATACTTGCAGCAGTTGGAGCAATGTTTGATGTGGTTGACATCATCAAGAGGGATAGAGAACAATCACATATCCATGTGGTTGTGAGGCCAGTAGTGCTAGATAATAATACATGTTGGCAGGTGTTTGAGAATGATCAGTAGATCATTAACTTTCTACAAGAAGAATTTGAATTCTCAGCTATAAACTAGAGCAGACTAGAACAATAGTACAACTACATACAAACAAGCTTCCCAAAGGCTTAGTGACACTAGAATCTATTTTCAATCCTAATGATCAGTTTAGAAAAGAGAAGGCTAACATGCAAATCAAAGGAGAAGGTTGAGTCAATCCCGATTAGAGAAGAAAAAAACTTCAAATTGGCAAAGTGGCCACCAAACAAGAAAGGTGTGAATTCATACAACTTTTCCAAGAATTCCCTGATGTGTTTTCTTGGAGTTATGAAGACCTAAGGGGGTTCAATCCAAAGCTAGCACAACACACAATCGAACTGGATCTAGTTGCTTAGCCCATCAGGTAGAAGCAAATACCAGTCAACCCACATATAGAGCCTCTGATGAAGAAGGAGCTGAACAAGATGATAGAGACAAGCATCATATTTCCAATCAAAACTCAAGCTAGGTTACGAATCTGGTCCCAATCAAGAAGAAAAATGGAGAAATTAGGTTGTGTGTTGACTTCAGGGATTTAAACAGAGCCTCCCTCAAAGACCACTACCCACTCCCTTCAATGGAGCAGATCTTGCAAGTAGTGTATGGGTCAAAAAGGTTCTCCCTCCTAGATGGCTACTCAGGGTACAACTAGATCATGGTGAAATAAGATGATCAATTCAAAATATCTTTCACCACCAAATGGGGAACCTATGCCTACAGGAAAATGCCATTTGGATTATCCAATGCTGGAGCCACTTTTCAGAGGGAAATAGATATGGCATTCAAGGGGCTGATCAACAAAGTAGTGTTGATCTATCTGGATGACATTACAGTGTTTTCCAAAAATACAACAGATCATCTCTTCCACCTAACGCAGGTGTTCCAACAATGCAGGAGTTTTGGGGTGTCGTTGAACCCCAAAAAATGCATATTCTTGGCCCATGAAGGCAAGCTTCTAGGCCATATCATGTCAAAGGAAGGATTGGTAATCGACCCAAAAAGAGTTCAAACAATAAGATCATTGCCATTGTCAAGTCACAAGAACGCTCTTCAAAGATTCTTGGGAAAATCAATTTTGTCCGTAGGTTTTTCTAAACTTTGCTGCCCTTGTTAAGCCAATAACATTGATCTTCAAGAAGAGCTTAACATTGGTGGAAGGTGAAGGAAAAGCAAGTTTTGAGGCCATCAAAGAAGCCATATCATAGGCCCTAACTCTTGTGAACCAGCATTTTTCCAAAGACTTCATATTGTATGCCTTTGGTGGTAGTGACACTATTTCGCAATCTTGGTGCAAAAAAAAGGAAGTACAGAATGCCAATTGCTTTCTTGACCAGAATCACGGAAGATTATGAGGTAAGTTACTCCTTCATTGAGAGGTAGGTCATGGCGGTAATAAGAGGATTGAAGAAGTTTAAGCATTTGGTTTCAAACAATAAAATCCAACTATTGGTCTCCCATGCGGGAGTTAAAGAATTCCTTCTCGTAAGGACCGAATGAGAAGCGTGCGGAGATGGTTCACTCATGTCATGGAATATGACATTGAGATCAAGGTCACTAAGTTGGTCCGTGGGAAGGGGTTATGTGAACAACTAGCCTCAGTCAACAAGATGAAACAGATAAAGTGAAAAGGAGGTTGCTTTTATTCTACTAGATGATCAACAAGAAGGGAGAGATGATGTATCTTCTCCTTATTGGACCTAAGACATGGTGCACTTCCTTCAAATAGGCATGTGTTCTTATGGGATGAGTAAAGTAAAAGAAGGAATTTTAGGCTACGAGAGCCATCCCATATGTTCTTATTGATGGTGTCTTGTTCAAGAGGGACATCAATGGCATTCATTCGAGATGTATCAGAGGCAGATCGGGTAGAGAGAGTGCTACAAGAATTTCATGTTGAAGTAGCTAGAGGCCATTTTTCTCCAAGAATGACAAAGACTCAAAATCATGAAAGCGAGGATATTATTGGCCTAGAGTGTTTAGTGACTACTACACATGGATCAAAAGGTGAAAGAATTGTGCATTATTCAAAGGCAAGGAAAGGCTAAAGCACTTCCATTCTGCACCCAATCTCAAATCGACCAACCTTTCATGCAATGGGATTGGACTTCATTGGATTCATCAATCCAAACTCAAACCAAGGTCACAAATGGATCGACGCAATGCATTATTTCACCAAATGGACCGAGGCGGTGACACTCAAGGAAGCAAATGAGTCTAGTATCACGGATTTCTATGAAGGGATAGTGACCAGATTTGGAGTGCCGGCCTTCATCATATCGAGACAATAAATTAGCATTTATAGGTTCCAAGATCATGGGATGGGCATTAAGAATGGGACTTATTTGAGTAATTCATCAAACTATTACCCTCAAGGTAAAGGTCATGCTGAGTCCACAAACAAGAACCTGCTAAAGATCATTAGAAGAAATATTGATGAGAATCATAGGACCTAGCACACAAAGCTCAAAATGGCCTTATGGGCTGATAGAATAATGCCCAAGAGATCTACATGCAGCTCTCCATTCAATCTCATCTATGGGAAAGAGGCAGTGTTGCCTATATCACTTGAGTTACTAGCATTAGAGCTCGTGAAGCAACTAGAGATGTCTGAATTTGGACCAATGGAGGCTAGGTATGCGAGTGATAGAATTTGAAGAAACTAGAGAGCATGCTCTCCAAGCAATAAAGAAGAATCGGGATTTAATCAAGAAATTCTTTGACAAGAAGACAAAAGCAAGGACCTTCCAGGAAGGAGACCTAGTTTTGAAATGGGATGCAGATTGAGCAAAACCAGGAAGGCATTCCAAATTTGACGCCATCTGGAGTGGCCCCTATATGATCACAAGATGTAAAAGTAGCAATGTCTTCTAATTGTCTACATTGGAGGGTGAAGAGTTGCAGATTCCAGTAAATGGGATCCATCTTAAGCACTGCTACTAAAAGGGGAGTTCTAACCATGTACATATTAGTTTAGTTTTCTCTTTCCTCGAGTGCTTATGCACATTTTCTTGTTGTAGTGTAGATTGCTTTTCCTAAGTGATTTGCACACTCTGCATGTTCCATTCGGAGCATATATGATTTCAAATTTTGTATATATTGTGGTGTTATTTTGTTGCTCTCATGCAATGTTTGGACTCGGCATTTGGTCAAGATTAGTTTCAGTTCTAATGGGTTTCAAGCGGCCCAAGGGTCACTTTCAAAGATTAGATCGTGTGAGACTATCACTCATGACTTCATGCCCAATGGATATGACAAGGCAATCGGTCTTTTCATCTAGTAGGAAGATACCCTGTGAGTAGCCAACTTGTTATCCATATTTCACCCTCGTGCCAAATATTGGATCGACCACAATCCCACATAAAAGAAAACAGAATCAAAAGGCAGACATAAAAGGGCCTCAAAATTGGCTAAGTATAAAGGTGTAAGTGGAGAATTCTAAGTGTCAGTATGGCGTTGTTTTAAGGGGTAAATAGAGAAAATGTTTCTAAACGAGTGCAGTGATCAAGCGTCTCCCGGAGGAAAGTGAACCATCGGGAAAATTTTGGTTCTTTGCCCCTTGTTATCTTAAAAGGGATAAAAGTTACAAAATGGCCCATAACTCTACCCAAGGAAAAAGTCGGCATTTGGGCACGAGTCGAGCCAAAGCGGGAATTGGAAGAAAGGGGAAAAAGATAAATTACAGACCCGTAGGCCCGATTTTTGTTCCAACCTAGCTGCCACGTGTCCCATATAAAAAAGGGACCCATTTTTTGAGTTGTTTTCACGCCCTCCTATACGAACTCGATACAAACTTCAGAGGTGCATATCTTTCAATTCAGGGCTCGAAATATTACAAATCTGATGTCGTTGGAAAGATCTCGGCCTCACCCATGCCATGGGGTCTGAAAATTTAATTTTGAGGAGATTGGGTGAAGAGAAATGGAGGAAAATTCTTTAGGATTTTAATGCAGGATCTTCTTGCCTCAAAAACCATATCAGATTTGATCTCTTTTGTCGTTTTCTCTTCCTTCAAGGTGCCAAACCAAGGATTGATGTAGTAAAGACGGATTTGGGGAGATATTTCATTAGAGGCATTAACAGCGGTGGTTGAACTTCAACCTACTTTTCCCGCTTCTCTCTCTTTTCTTCTTTCAGGTTAAACCTATAAATACGGGGCAGGGTTCATTGTAAAGGGTTGGACATTCTTTGTTTTACATGCTCCCTTCTCCTTCTAGCAAAGGGATCTGTGGGGTTCAAGCCTTCTATCAAAATTGCATTATGTTTCTACCTCTTGGCTACTTTGTAATGGACTGTATCAATCTACAGAGCAATAAAACACGTCTGTGATCGATTTTAGATCCTCTCTTGTCTCTTTTGCTTTCATCTAGTCTCTCATTATATATCTAGCTATTTGTGCTTGTTTATTGTATGCATTTTGTTGGTTTGTGTCTATTAGCAAAATAAGTGTTCATCATTCCTTTAGTGCATCACCTTGTAGTTTAGCTTTGTTTTAATTTTTGTATTCCTTCTATCCTGTCTCCTTGGTAAAGTTTAGATTAGGATTAAGAATGGACCCTCTGCAAGTTTTTGCGTATGCACCTAAACAGAGGATTAAGGAACCAACCTTCAATCTGGAGAGTTTTCCCATTTTTCAAGGTCCCACACCTTGGGAAAGTTCAATGTTACGAAATCACACCAAATGATTCGCCTTAGAAAAGTAGATCCTTTAGAACTCATTTGGGGGTCTTGTTATTTCCCATGAACATTTTACTTAGATTTTCAAGGATTTTGGTTGGTTAGTATTTTAGTTAGGTGATGCCCTAATCTGGGCCCGAGACCACAAAATTGAAGCTACAGGGCTAATTACAAAATTTCAAGAGCTATAAAAATTCAAGAGGGATAATTCTACCTTCCCTCACATGCCCATGCTTTTACAGTGCTCCAAACTTCACTCCTTGTGGACTGTCACATTCCCACCATTCGGCCTAGGAAGAGCAACAAATATACAGTCTACAAAATGCAACAAATAAACAAGAAAATTGGAATCAAACTACCTGTAACATTATTCCATTATCTTACTTATTCTTCCTCAATCCTGATTACATCATTCTTCTCCCCTAATCTCCTCGAATGGATCCCTCTAGCTTCTTAACTATTTTTACTAATGGCTATATCTGGCTCCTAAATGAGCTCAACAACATGACTACACTTAGCATCTTATCAAAACCACCTTACTCTCCCTCTAATCCTCGTTCATATCCCTATTATGGCTCTATGACACAACAATATGCCTTATTAGGCTTGAAGACAACAAATTTCACCCCCTTATACACCTAATTCTTACATTTACAACCACATTCACTTTTACACTCACATTTACATTTGACCCAATCAAGCAATTCACTCATCCATATGACTTGGATGTTATAACATGGACTCAATAACCTTGAATGCCCCTAAGAATATCTAAACCTCTTAATGCTCATGCATCAAGTGACCCAAAATAGGGCCACCCACCTTGATATAAATCAAGGTGATCTCATTAGAGATTGGTTATAGTGAACAAACTTGATATGATGAGATGATATACATGATGTGAATAATACATGATGAGTGAATGTATATGACAGTTTATAATTCCTCCTTGAAGGTGTAATTGTTGTGGATTCATGAAATAGTGGGAGTGTTGGGTGAAATGTTTATTCTCAATAAAGATAAGTGATTTTTCAAGTGGGTTTTTTACCAAAAGGTTTTCCCACTTAAATCTTGTGTCTTGTGTTCATTTACTTTCATGTTTATGTATAAATCTAATATCTAATTCATTATGTGATGTAATCTATCATAATTTTGTTCAAACATAAACTATAATCTTAGAAATTTAATATGGTGGATAATTAAATGTGTTATTATTTATCCCCATGGTTTCCCTAACATGGTATCAAAGTTTGTGTTTTATTATGTGTGTAGGATAGATTTGGTTGTTTGTGATTTTATAGTGCAAAGAATCTTGTAGATTGAAGAACTTGGAAATTTTCAAGATCCACGACACCCTAATCAATGTTGTGATTGTTTTAGTCCTACAAGGTGCACAAACCCTAATTCATGTGATTTAAGATAATTTTGGAGTGTTTGGATGATTTAAATTATATGAATGATCAAAACCTAGGTTTTATTGACTCTGCATGGTTAGATATATTGTTTTATTCATCTGTAACCTTCTTTTTTTCAAGACTTTTCACAAGCTTTCTTGCCTTGCTTCATGACTTATTTTCCTTTTCTTGAGTGCACATTTGAGTTTTTTGTGCATTCATTTTTTTTTGAGATTTTATTTTGAATTTTTTTTGCAACTTTTACATTTTCATATCTTTTAGTATTTTCAAAATTTTTTTTACTTTGCATTTATTTCTACAATTTGTTGTGGCTTTATTTTATTTTTTTGACGTATTTTGTCTTCACAATATTTTTTTTTTTTTTTGGTATTTTTTACATTTTTTACATTCTTTTTTTTTTACTTCATTTTGCATTTTTTTTTCATCTCTGTATGTGGAATTTTTTTATTTTGCTTCACCTGGATTCATTTATGTTTTTTTGTGTTTTGCATGGTTTTCTTTCTATTTTTTTTTTTTTTTTGAACTTCATTTGCTTATCATTTTCATTCTTTTTTGTTTTTACAAACTTTTTTTTTAACTTTATTTTTTTTTTGGTTTTTTGTTTTGAATCTTTTTTCTTTTTGTTTCTTGTTTTTGCTCTGTTTTTTGAACTTATGTATTCATTTCCTTTTTTAATCTTTCATTGTCTTCTTTTATATCCTTATTCTTTCTTTTTTTCATGAATTTTTTCTTCACTGGATCTTCTCTTTTTTTTCTTTTTCTCTTTGTGGAATTTTCTTTTTAAAAAAATTCCTCTACTTCTTTATCACAAACTTTTTTTCTGGACTTCTCTTGTCTCGTGGATTTTTTTTTTGTTTCAAATGGGTTTTTTTTTTGGAATTTTTTCCTTGTCTAGTGGAATTTTCTTTATGCAACAAATTTCCTTGTTTTCATGGATTTTTCCTTGAATTTCCACAAAACACTAAAAGTTCAAAAATCTCACAAAATCTATGTTTCTCTTATGAACTTGAAAGTTTTATATCTTCCTTTTCTTACCTCTCATGGACTTTCATTTTTTTTTTGTGGCCTCTCTCTTTTTTTTTTCTTGTTTCTTGTTTAAATTTATTTTTATTTTTTAGAAAATCATCATTTATAATTCATGGAACACATTGTTTCCTTGTTCTAATTGACATTTTTAAAATTTGAAAAAGTTTTATCTTTTTTTTATTCCTTATGGCCTCTCATGGCCTTTGCTATTCTTTGTGTTTTTGGCTTTCCTTCTTGGTTCTCATACCTTGTTTGAGTGTGTTTAATTAAGTTGCAAGAATTAAAAGGTTTTCCTTTGTTTTCAAATTCATGATGAAGTTTATTTTCTTTAAATCGTGGATATTTCTAAACTATTAAAACCCCATAACACTAATTTTTTCAAATTTGCTAAGTTTTTTTAAAATATGGCTAGTTCATCTAATTTTTCCATGGATAAATCTCAATTGTTAAATGGTACTAACTATAGTATTTGGAGAGTTAGGCTTAAATCCATCTTATGGAAAGAAAGCTTTGGGATCTTAGTTAGTGGTGTTGAAAAAGACCCACTGGGAGACAAGCTAACCCTGAAAACTTGAGTATCTTCTCTCCCAAAAAATCCCAAGAGGCCATGTCCATCTATTGCAAAGTATCAAAGATGAATTCTTGTTGCATATAGGACACATGGAGTCTCCAATGATGCATGGAATCAATTAAAAACTATGCATGAAGGTACCTTTCTAAGATAATTAAACTAATCATGGAATTGTTTACAACTCCAATGAAAGGAGATGAAAAGATAGTTAATTATCTAGCTAAGATTAAGAACATTAAGGCTTAATTAGATGGTTGTAATTGTGAATTATTTCAAGATAAGTTGTTATATTTTATTATTCAAATTAATATTCATGAAAAATTTAGAAATTACATTTCTATTTTGAATTCTAAGTATCAAAATGAATCTATGATTTACCTGATTTAGATACCTTGTCTTCTCTACTCATTCAAGAAGAAAGAGTAATGGAGAACTTTGACTCAAAAGAGAATGCCTCTAGGCATTGTTCTCCCAAAATCAGAAATCATTTAAAAATAAGAATAATAACAAACAATACTAATCAAAATCAAAATTTAAATCTAAGTTCAAACCTAAGAATAATCAAAATTTTAAGGTCAAGTTTGATGGCACATGTACCAAATGTGGTAAATTTGGTCATAAAGCAAGTTGATTGTTATTCTAATGTTAATAAGGTTCATAATAATGCTAAAAATAAGAACTTCAACAATAAAAAAAGAAGAATAGAAATCAGAATCAATCTAAAAATCAAGCTAATAATGTTGAGCAAACTATTTCTCTTTATTACTCTTTCAACCTCTAATGACAATGAATGGATTCTAGATAGTGGTGCATCTAGGCATATGACATATATTCATGAAATTTCTTTTTGATGTTGTATAGAATGTCATGAGAATATATATCTAGGTGATAATTTTGTCATTAGATCTTGAATGTTGTGGTAATGTTAAGTTAGCAAATGGAACCATTAGTAATGTTTTATTTGTTCCTAACTTAAAAAAAAAACCTTTTATCTTGTTCTCAACTAGCTAGAGAAAACTACAAAGTTGTGTTATTAAAAGATAAATGGTATGTAAAGAATGAGCTTGGTAAGATTATTGTTGTTGGTTTTCAAAAGAATGGATTGTATATCTTTGAAGGATTTGTTGTTGAATCTTGTCTTTTCTTCTTCTTCTTGTAATGTTGTTCAATTATGGCATGAAAGGCTTGGGCATGTGAACTTTAAAATTTTATTTGAAATGTCTCACCTTAACCTTGTTATAGGTCTCCTAAGTTGAAATCAGACCATGAATCTTGTGAAAGTTGCTTGTGTGGTAAGCAACATGTTGAACCATTTCACAAACATCATGAGTCTAATTCCTCTAACTTGCTTGAGTTAATCCATAGTGATGTAAGAGGTCCTTTGGAAGTTCCTTCTCTTGGTGGAGCCTTGTATGTTGTTAGTTTCATTGATGATTTTCTAGAATGACTTGGTCTTATTATTACATAAAAAAAAATATGATGTTTTGTCTAAGTTTCAAGAGTTTAAAGCCTTAGTTGAAAATATGGCTAATATGAAAAAATTAAAGAGAATCAAAACTGATAATGGAGGTGAATATGTCAATCAATAAAAGTTTGATGATTTTTTGTGTGTCTTGGAATTCAAAGAGAGTTAACAACTCCATATTCCCCACAAAAAAATGGCATAGCTGAAAGGAAAGGAAGAATAAAACAATCATAAAAATGGCTAGGACCATGCTTCATGCATCCAAAGTGCCTAAGTTTCTATGGGTTGAAGCCATGAACATTGTTGTTCATATCTAAATAGAATTCCTACTAAATATTTGCATCAAACTACACCTCATGAAGTATGGACCAAACAAAAAATGATATCTCTCATTTAAAGATATTTGGTAGTCTTGTTTCCTTCTCATTCCTAAAGTCAAAAAGACAAAAACTTGATCCTACCTCCTACTCTTGCATTTTTTTTGGGTATGGTGGTCACAAAAAAGGATTAAGAGTGTATGATCCAGTCAAACATGTGATTATAGAAAATAGGAATGTTCATGTTCTAGAGAAACCATTTTGTGAATCTTCCTCTCTTCCCTCTTCTGCATTTCTTGAGTCTGAAATCTCTTCAATTTGATAATCCTTCTTTAAAAAATATGGAAACTGATTTCAAGAGGTTGATCATCCTTCTTCTGATATGATGGATGTAGATATTGAGGGGGAGTCTTTCTCAATCTGTGTCTCAATCTAGAATTCCTAAATGGGCTCAAAATCTGGTTTCTAATTCTCACCTAATAATCTGAGAAAGATGACCCACAGTCAACATTCTTATCATGCCTTGTCAACTTTGTATGAGGTTGAACCTCAATATTTTGAAGAATCTACCTAGATGAAAGATGGATTAATGTTATGAAAGTTGAATACAATGCTCTAATAAAAAATAAAACTTGGGAATTAGTCCTCTTCCTCATAAAAGAAGCATTGTAGGATCTAGATGGTTGTATAAAATTAAGTATAACTCTTGGTAAGATTGAAAAATTCAAGGCAAGATTAGTTGTTAGAGGGTTTACTCAGAAACCTGGTTTAGATTATGTTGAATTTTTTCTTGTTTCCAAAATGAGCACTATTAGAATTCTTCTAGCTCTCTAGCTTGCTCAACATGGATGGGAGATTCACCAAATGGATGTTAAAAATATTTTTTTAAATGGTGATTTGAAAGAAGAAATTTACATGCATCAACCTAGAGGGTTTGAAGAACCTGGTAAGGAATTATATGTGTGTAAGCTTAAAAATATTTGTATGGTCTTAAACAAGCTCCTAGAGCTTGGTATGCTAAGATAAATAGTTTCTTTCAAGATCTTGGTTTCAAAAAATTGTTTTTTTGATAATGATTTGTTTGTAAAATATGAAAAACAATCATATTATTATTATTGTCTTATATGTTGATGATCTCTTGATTACTAGTAGTGATAAGAATCTAATTCTTAGAATCAAAGAGAAGTTAAGACAACATTTTGAAATGATTGATTGATTTAGGATTGTTAAATCATTTCTTAGGCATGGTTATTTTTGTCAAAATCACAAATCTATTGTTGCATCTCAAGCACAATATGCTTCTAACCTTCTTAAAAGATTTAACATGATTGATTGTAAAGTTTGTCTCTATTCCTATGGAAGTTGGAGTTAAATTAGATCCAAAACCTGCTTGTGATAAATTTAATCCTACTTTATATAGACAACTTGTTGGTAGTTTGATTTATTTGACTATCACTAGGCCTGATATATCTATGCAAGTTGGAATTGTTTCTAGATTCATGCAGGATCCTTATGAGGACCATTGGAAAATGGAAAAAAAAGGATTCTAAGGTATATCAAAGGTACAATCAATTATGGTTTGTATTATTCTTCTTGTGATGATGCAAATTTATTTGGTTATTGTGATTTTGACCATGTTGTTGATATTGTGGATAGAAAATCTACTGGATATGTTTTCAAGGTGTAGGTGCAATGTCAAATCAATCACTTAGAGTAACAAAAACAACCAACAATATCTATCTCTTCTACTGAAGCAAAGTATAGAAGTGTTATGGAAGAAAAAAGGAAGCTATGTGGCTAAAAAGATTATTGGATGAACTTCATATGGGTGTCAAAGGAAGTACACTTCTTCTATGTGATAACCAAAGTTGCATTGCTCTTGCAAACAATCCAATTCAACATCAAAGAACCAAGCATATTGAGATTCATATGCACTTCATTCGGAGAGAAAGTTTTGAATGGTGACATAGACCTCAAGTTTTTTTTCTACTAAAGATCAAGTTGCAGACATTTTTACAAAGCCATTATGTGCTACAAAGTTTTGCAATTTTTGTCTATGTTGGGCATTTCAAATTTTGGCTCAAATGATCATGTGAATGACTTTGATATCCACCTCTCGAATCATGATGAGCATATGTTATTTGACTCAAATGATCATGTGAATGGATGATTTGATCTTCCACCCTCTGAATCAATGATGAGCAAGACTCAGAATGATGTGAATGAATGATTTGATCTCATCTTGAATGATGAAAGACTCAAATGATCATGTGAATGATTTGATCTTTTTGGCCTAAAGATGATGAGCTTTGGCCTTTGAATCCTTGAGGGGAAATAAGGATGATCATGAGCATTTTTTGCATTTTTGCAGCATGCCACCTTTTTTCAATGCCACCTCTTATCTCATTTTGATTGTGTCAATATGTAAAACTCCTATACTATTTCTATTTTGTTTAAGTAAATTATCATTTTATGTGAGTTTACTTGTAATACCCAATGAAGCATTAGATATGAGAGATTCTTGTTTTTAAAAGACTCCATAATCTTTATGTAAGACTTCATATGTAATCACTTTATCTTGAGAATTTTTTTTTTTCATTGTGTATCACTAAATTTTTGAAAAATTTTAAATTCTCAAAAAACATTTTGTTTGTAACATATGTTAATTTTTTTAAAACCCACAAACATTAAAAACATTGTTTTTATGGCTTTTTAAAATTTCCATGGATCATTTTTTGCAAGTATTCATTGGTTTTTTCAAAAAACTATTTAAACTGGAAATTGCTTATGTACATGTTTTTTCTTAAAGTCTACGAAACATTAAAAACATTTGTGTTACATGGCTTTTTTTCTAAAATCCATGAAACACTTAAACCACATATTTTAAGTTCCAAAAATTCATAAGTACCTTGTTTAATGAGATATACGATAAACTTAAAGTTTACAAAACACACAAATTAAAGTAGTATACGCTTTAGAAATTACAAAATCATGAGAACAAATGTTTTTTGCATGCTAGCCTAAATCACTTAGATGATTTATGGATTGTAATTCCTTTTTGTACAAAAAGGTGACTTGGCATGTGTTATTTGGAACAAGCTTTATATATTTACATGCTAGCCTAAATCTTCATGTGATGATTTATGGATTGTAAGTCTTTTTGTATAAAAAGGACAATTTTGCATGTTTCCCTACTTAACATTAAGGGGAGTGTTGGGTTGTAATATTAGTAGAGAAAATGACTTAATAAAAAACCCACCAAAGACTAAATGGTCATGGCATATAACTTATATTTAAAATATAAGCATGGTGGATCCATATGTCGACAGTGTTTAATGTTTAAATTTAAAATATAAGAGTGACCCAAAACAGGGCCACCCACCTTGATATAAATCAAGGTGATCTCATTAAGATTGATTATGACAAAATAAAAATGTAAAAAATGTAAAGTAAAAATTATGTGAGCAAGTATATGTGAGATGATTGATGATACATGATGTGAATGGTGTGAAGATTCATCTCTACTCATGAGTGAATGTATATGATAGTTTATAATTCCTCCTTGAAGGTGTAACTACTGTGGATTCAAGGAAATAGTGGGAGTGTTGGGTGAAATGTTTATTCTCAATAAAGATAAGTGATTTTTCAAGTGGGTTTTTTACCGAAAGGTTTTCCCACTTAAATCTTGTGTCTTGTGTTCATTTACTTTCATGTTTATGTATGCAATCTAATATCTAATTCATTATGTGATGTAATCTATCACCTTGGGGTTTTCAGAATCAAACTTGTGTCATAGTTTGAACCTATTTTGACATTGTTTGACTATAATTGTTTTCATTTAACATTATTCGCAACAAATAACAACATTGAGAATCTTATTCTCTAAGAGAAATTGATTGTTATGTCAAGCATAGCTAAAATAGGACATAATTGTTGTGATTTTGGGAGTATTAAGTTAAGAGCTTACGAGATCAATTGCATATGAAGATTTTATGATCAAACTATTTATTCACACATTGAAGGATAATGCAAGAGATTGGTATAATGTTTTTCCTAACAAAATCGTTGATTCATGAGTTGAGATGAAGAAGACATTTAAACTTCAATTTATAGATAAGATTAAACCCAAAAAATAGCATCGTGGCAACCTATCTATAGCCTCACCTCTCCAACTAGAACTCTATATTCTATGATATATAGTTTATAGCAGAGTTGGGGCCCATATCTATACAAATGAAGTGGGGGTCCCCAAATAGAACAATAGGCATGTCATACTATGGTTTAGTCCTATATATCCTATTGGGGTCACTCACGATAGACCCCTCGACCCGATTGACAAGTACTAGTTGGTGAGTCGATCGGGGCTATGGAGAGGCCGAGAGGCGCCTATGGCTAGGCTATATAGAGTTGGGAGTTGACACCCCATCTATATGAACCCTATCTAGTCTATATATGGGGGCAATAACTTTTACTCTCATACATAGGCCCTATATCATATATGGGGAGGGAACCTTATAGATCTATGACATGACATATAAATGGAAGGTCGACTATGGAAGGCTGAAATAGATAGATATATAGGGGTGCTCGGTGACCCTATGTAGATATCTAGACTAGAGGGCATTCTTGCCCGACTATAGATATATCTATGTACGGTGGGTGGTTATATATGGTTGCCCCTCCCCTCTCTATATATGGATATATGGGGGAGGTGATCCCGATCCACCATATAGTTTCTTGGCACACATGCCTTGCCCCCTATCTATATCGAGTACATGTCCTATCTTCCACATCTATCTATATCAATGGGGACTTGGCGTGCATGAACGGGGACATACCGGATGGATGCTACCCAACTCCTCCCCCACGTAGTGTGCCCTATCTATTTATATGGGAGAATTGCCCTATCTATTTCTATGGGAGAAGTGTCCTATCTATTTCTATAAGACAATCATCCTCTCTACTATATAGAATGGTATGGGCTATATGGAAACCATATAGACTCTACCACCTCTCCCCTCGGCCTCCCGTATATTGGATATAACCCTAGCCCCCGTCACCCCTATATTGTTCTAGTTCTATAACTACTCATTTATCGGACCTAGATAGTGATATACATATTCATAAGTACTATATAAAGGAGGTGGCCAAAAGAATATGTATTGCTAAAGAAACTAGATCTTGGGGCACCCCATATATAGATTAAGTATAGATAGGGTGACGGGCCCAACTTACGAGACTATCTATATAGTTTTAATAGCTACGGCCAATATAGTTAGATAGGCTCTAGAGATAGAGATAGAGATAGAGATAGATAGTTCGGGGTAGGGAGGACTCGACTATCTTCCCTATCTAACATTGACAGGGTAACAAAGATGAATGGAAAGAATGGGAATTGAGACGGGTGGATGGGGTGTCGATTAGTTCCATCGCATCCGGGGCCATATCAATCACTCTATTCTATATCACCTCCATTTCATATTGGGAGCTCCTTATACATCCCCCTCCACATATATCCTAAATATATGGTATATACAGAGATAGGGCAATAGGTATATATATGGCCTCCTTGTGTCAACACCGCGATGGGCCCCTCCTATATACCCTAACTATTTGGTATATACAAATAGGGCGATATGTGTTTCCACCATATTATATATATATAGGGCATTGCGAGGTTCTAGTCTAGAGGTGCCATATATATATATATATAGACTATTGACTCCATATATAGAGAAGGGGTCCTATATATATAATATGGCGAAACACATATCGCCCTATTTCTGCGAGGTTCTAGTCTAGAGGTGCCATATGGATATATAGAGAGAGAGAGAGAGACTATTGACTCCATATATAGAGAAGGGTCCTATCTATATCTATCATTTACAGAGATAGGAGGCCCTTGAGCCAAAAGATACGGATACTCATAGCTATCATGGGGAGGAGATACCATATATAGAGAGGGGGAACCTCTTAGAAAGTAGAGATAGTGCCAAATAGGGATAGAGATCCATATCATAGTTGGTTTAGCCATATATATAGAGGGGGTACGATCAAATACCTATCAATATCAATAATTGAATGATCGAGATAAGGCTCCTCTCCATAACTATATAGAGGGCCCCAACCCCATTTATAAATAGAGTAGAGAATATCAATTAGGGAGGCTATGGGGAGGAGGGCGACTATGTTCTATAGAAAGTAGTTTAGTTCCTCCTCATCCCCACCTTCATATATCTAAATCAAATAGGGCTCAACTATATATATCTATTTGGGGAGCCCAATCTAAATATATATGGGTGAGGGTGGATCTATATAGAGGGGGTGCCTTTCTCTCTCTATATATAGATGGGGTAGAGAGTTTGATTCTATAATATATAGTTGGGGGATTAGAAACAATATCCTCGACACTAGAACTATATATAGGGCACTAATCAAATTAGAAATAGAGTGCCCTACCCTACCTACCCCCACGGTATGTAATTTCCATATAATTAAGAACTAGAAATATATAGAGTTAGGGCCAAAAACTAGACCATACCATATATATACAAAGAGAGAGGGAGGGGGCCAAAGAAACCCCTTCACTCTATTTATAGGGCTTGGGGGCACCCCTATATAGAAATAGTAGTACCCCCAATCCCTTCTCAATCTATATATGGGGCCATCTCTTTATATCTGCCTTTTATATATCTCTCGGACATGTATCAAGTTCCCTCATGTCGTCAATGCCCTATCTATCTGTGACCCCATATCGAGATAGGGCCCTCCAAATAGAATAGCCCTCTTCCTTTCCTTAGTACTAAGATATATATATATATATATATATATATATATATATATATGGGTAGGCTCTCAAGCTCCCCTACCCCTATAGTAAAGAATATCTTGAGTGCCCCCTCCATTTATCTATATGGGGTTCAAAGCTATATACTACACTACATAGAGCGAGTTCGAGTTTTCCTCTACTCTATAGTCTAATTGTCCTTCATCAGGCCTATACATATATATTCCTAGCCAAGCCAAACCTAACCTATATATAGGGCTTGTTTATGTATAGATCTACATGCCGATAGAGATAAAGATAGAAAGGGTTGTGGGCATTAGAGTCTTGTCAGTGGTTGTTCTCTATAGTCCATGGGGCAACAGATATATCCCCTCACCCTTCCAAATCTATATATTGATATCAATATCTAGGGAGGGACTCGATTGCCAAATAGAGTTGATAGAAATATAACTAGAACTCTATAGAGGGGGAGGGGGAGGCCAATGCCATCTATATATTGCTAAGAAAACTATATACATGTGGCCCCTATCTATATATAGATCTATATATATGGGGCTATGATAAGAATAGTCAAGGTCGGGCAGCCCACCCTCCCTATCCGATCCATATATCCGCCATCGCATGACAGATAAGATAAGAGATGGCTTTTCTTATCTAGATGCCCTACTAGAGACTATGGGCCCCTTCTCTATATGGGGATGGGGACCCTATAATATATATAGGAGTGCCAACTCTCCTCTTTATAAGATATAGCCGCTTGGTTTGAGCTATAGCCACTTGGTTTAGATCAAATTTCTAGGTAGCTCTGGTCACCCCATACCATATATATAGAATAGTTGGGTTGGATCTTAAAGGCCTCCATCTACGTCTATAGATAAAGTGGAGATATTAATCCCTATCTATATATTAGTTTAGCCCAGCCCATACAAATGGTGAATTGACTCGACCCTTGCCTTGATGGTGAGATAGAGGCATGGTCATATCATATGTATATTAGATAAGGGCCTCGGCCTCCCAAATAGAACTATAGGCTAGTGAATAGGCTAATGAATCGTGTTGAGAGTTACTAAAAATGTCATGCCAAGTGAAGTAGTATGTTTGATTAAATACCATGAGGCATTTGATGCAAAGGATAGGTTTTATCTTCAATATAAAGGCCCAATTAAATTTAGGCATGTTTATGTCACATTGTTAATATTGAGAATAATATTAGAGCCACGTGAAAACCTCGCAAGAAGAGGTGAAGCTGGAATTGTTGACTAAACCATCAAATAGTAAATTTTGAGAGTAGATGAAAGGTTGGACAAAGTTATGGAAGCTTTAAGAGATTTAGAGTGGCTCGTAACGAGAAAAGTCTTTCCTCAATACAAAATAAGCAATATATTAATCCACATGGTTACAAAATTAGAACACAATAAAGCTAAAGGAATTTTCTTGGGAATATGGTACAAAAATGTTGGGGGTAAAATTGGAAAAGAAAAATAGTGAGATAAAAAGATTAGTTAATCAATATCAATATCCTCCGAGTCAAATGGACCTTCTTGATCGAGTCTTTGGAAAGTTATGGTTTTGATAAAAGATGGTGTAGTTGGGTCTATTCTTGTATTGCGACTCCTTGCTTCTCTATTCTTATTGATGGCATCCTAGCCGGCTTCTTCAAAAGCGCAGAGGAATTAGACAAGGTGACCCCCTGTCCCCTTTTCTCTTTGTTCTTATGGCTGATACCCTCAACAGAGCCCTTGAGGACGCTAAAAGCCATTCTGTCATCTCGGGATTGAAGATCACCTCCAACTTACCTTCGGCCACCCATAGTCAATTTGCCGATGACACCTGTGTTAAGCTCTGCCTCTGTAATTGAAGCCTACGCGCTTATGGAAATCCTGACTCTTTATCAAGTTGCCTCTCAGCAAACCATCAACTTCAACAAAAGCAGCATTTCCTTCATAAATACCCCTCCTAGGACCCAGCGAAAGATTGCTGATATTTTTGGTTGCAAAATTGTGGATCTCCCTTCCTCCTACCTGGGCATTCCTCTTTTCAAGGGTAAGCAAACTAAAAATCTTTGGAATCCTGTAATCGAAAGATATAAAAAAAAGTTGGCTGCTTGGAAAGGGGCTCTGCTCAGCCAGTGGCAAGCTTCAATTGGTCAAAGCCACCCTCCAGAGTCTGCCTATCTACTTCATGTCTCTTCTTAAGTTGCCAAGCTCGGTGAAGGAGGTGGTGGAAAGGATTCAAAAACACTTCTTGTGGTCTGGTGTGGAAGAGAAAAAATGGATACATCTAGTTTCTGGAAGGAAGTATGTAAGCCGACCCCTCTTGGTGGTCTCGGGTTAAGACAGATGGCTAACATGAATGTCGCCCTTCTAGCTAAAATTGGTTGGGAAGTGGTAAAGGTAATTCTCACTGGGCTCAGCTCCTAAGATCCAAGTATCTGGCTCCTAATGAAGACTTTATTTCCTCTACCCCACCCATGGTTCGGCTATATGGAATTCAGTCATCAGTTCCCTTCCCACTCTTTGTGTTGGCACCAAATGGAGGTTTGGGAACGGTGGATGTATTGACTTCTGGCATGATCACTGGATTGGGGAAAGCCTTTAAGCCTCAACCCCGCTTGGGATCCTGTTAGAAGAATTCTCATTAATCATCATGGCAGGTTAGTTTCTGGATATTGGTCTTTAGTGAATTCCATCCCAACCTGGAGTATCCCGGATTGGATGGGAATCAGGGAACAACAGAGGCAGCTCCTGATTCTACTTCGAATTGATTTATCCTCCATCTACATCCCCTTTTCCCTACCCGAGGATGATCTTATCTACCCTCTCTCCTACTGGATCCTTCTCTGTTAAAGTTGCTTACCTCTCCATGCCTTACTCCAGCTCTGGCCCTCCCCTCAGCAAAATCGCGAGTGAAACTATCCCCAAAATTGGCTTCTTCTCCTGGCTCTCCTCAAAAAATGCTTTCCTATCGGGAGAAAATCTAAAAAGAAGGGGCTTCTCCCTTCCCACTAGATGTGTGCTCTGCATAAAGCTATGGAATCCTCTTCCCATCTTTTAATACATTGCCCCTTTTCCCAAGCTATTTGGCATTGGTTCCTGTCGCGTTTGGGTGTGCTCTGGACTTTCCCTGAATCCATCCAGGATACTCTCATCCAATGGTCCTCCCCTTTCTCCCACCCGCCCTGACACTAGCTTGGAGACTTCTCCTCCCCCACGGCATCTGGGGTATCTGGAAGGAAAGGAACAGAAGGATCTTCAAAGAGCAGAGTTGGGATCCTGATCGAGTGGCCAACCAGATCGCTCTGACCTTCCAGGAAAACATCAACACTCACTACTGGACCAAGTATCAGCAAAAAATACAACTATGTAATTCTAAGGAGTGGCAACTACTATTGACTAATCTTCCTTCGGGTAAGGCTTCTACTACGGATCGCACTTTTGTGCGATGGCTTCCTCCCGCCCCGCCCCACCCCAGATGGAGAAAACTTAATACTGATGGAGCCTCTAAAGGAAACCCTGGCAATTCGGGAGGGGGAGCCATCCTTCGGAACTCTGTTGGTCGCACTATCGCAGCCTCTGCTGCCAACCTCAGCTATGGTACCAACCATCATGCGGAAGCCCTGGCCATCCTCAAGGGCCTTGAGTTGGCTCTCAATTATGGCAATGATCCCCTCCAAGTTGAAAGCGACTCCCTCAATATCATCAAACTCCTGCAGTCGGCTGACACCGGGCAATGGTCTATTCAAAATATTATTGCTGATATCCGCATCTTACAAAGGAGCTTTAAGCAAATTCACTTTCAACACATCCTTCGGGAAGGAAACAAAGCGGCGGATTGCTTAGCTAATATTGGCGTCCACCTTGAAAATCAACAAATTTGGTCGGAAGACTTACCGGCAGACCTTCTCCAAATTACCAAGAATGACCTCACTTCTTAGTGCTTTCAGTTGGACTGGTATAGCTGCCTTTGGTGTCAGCTATGTCATTATTAATCTTCCCAATGGCGGCGGTAATGATTCTTCCATTATTATGATTAGTCCGTTGGCACAACATAATTTTAAGAGGGAGGCGAGTCATATTTCTGCGGATCTTCTCATGCGTGGCACTTCTCCATCTCATAAGTACTCGCGGGAGGGTAATAATGATGAGTCAAACGACTCCCACGCTTGGGACAGCTTTTTAAGGCCCTCCACAGTACACTCCTTCGCACTCATTTTCAAAATCTCATTAGCATGGGTGGCCAACTGAAACGCATCGAACCTGCCTCCTGCAGTGCGGTGAAAGAGGATGAAGAAGTCTGGAACATCCTGCTGGAGAATGGGATAACCACTTTTCTCGAAAGGATAGAGAGCCACTTAGCGGCGGTCTCTTATGCCGCCATGGCCTCCTGGCGCAGGTCGTGTTCAAATCGGCAATACCTCCTTCACGGTCTCCACGAATGCAATTGCCGATGCTCTTTGGTCTCCCATTTTTGGGATGTTTACTTCAAACGCTCCCTCCGCTTGAAAATGTAGGACTTCATAGCGCCAGGGTGATAACCTGTCCGAAGATCTGTCGGGTTATACCGCGACTCTCTGCCTCTCTCGTGGGACGAGAATTGCAAAAGTGATCATGCGCTACTTCACCATCGATGGCCGCTACCGCCTTGTCTATGGCCCCCATTTCTTTATCCTTTCGCACCTGCGTTGGGATAAGAAGATAAATTTGGCAACTTTTCTCTTCCAATCTTTAGAGCATTCCGTCCATCTCGCTCGCGATGGGGAGGGAGTTATTCTTCATCAAGGCCTACTATATTTACTTTTTAAATCTCATGCCTTGCATGCCGACATTGCCCGTTTTCCCCCTCAAGTCCGGGCCTGGCTGCCGCATGCCCCCACGTCCTCTCCCCGTCCCTCCTTCGCCTCTCGCCCCTCCTCTAGCTGGGCCGCTGTCGTCTTCTTCGCATCTCTTCCGATTCTAATTCGAATGTGGCCATCCTGGGCTCTCCTGTAGTGCAACCCTCCCTCTACTCCCCCCGGTATCCCCCTCATCCCCTCGACCTTCCATGCCTTTTTTTGGAAAATGCCGACTCGGCACCATGGTGGTCTCCCCTGTTTCCCAGCCTCATTTGTCCCCTTGTGAAGACCTGCCTTTGTGACTTGCTAAGCTATATTTGGATTCCCGGATTCGAGAGAAACTTTAAATGAAAGAGGATCTACTTGTTGATGACCCCATCCAGAAAGTTGGTGACGGCTCGATTCCACCGACAGCGAACCCCGCACTCACTCCTTGAACACGCCTCCAAAGCCTGAAGCTTCATCTCGCTAAGATTGCATTTGCTTGACTCTCTAAGGGATGATCGCAGGGTCGATCTAGTTTCTTCTATTTTGAACAAGCTCCAACGCATCTTCACCACTCAAGCCACAGGATTCCTTCACTGACACCACTAGGACTGCTATTGCCAAAGATTGTTCCGAGCTCCTAGCTCTCATGAGACCACTCATAGCCGAAGACTCCTACTCCCCTAGGGCTAAGAATGCGATTCTTGAAATTTGAAAAAGCTCATTTGATGTTTTTTCCTTTTCTCTTGCTAGCTTTCCTCTCGGCCCTTTTTTGGAATCTTCTAGGGTATTATCGTTATGTAATTTTCATCGCTATTATTTGGCCTTTTGGGCTTTTTTGTAAAAGGTTAAGGACCTTCTAAAACCCTCTTTTACCCTATATTCCAAAAAAATCAATATCAATATCCTTCAAAACTCATAATTGAAAAATTATGATGAGACTACATCTAAGAAGCCATAATCGGTCTATATTCCATCAAGATAAATACATCAACTCTTAAGAAGAAGATTTTTACAAATAATAATTGCCAAATTTGGTCTTCATAGCAACTAATACTAAGAATGGTTACGAGTTGCTTGATAAAGAAGTCCCACCAAATGTTAACCTTGTTATTGAGAAAAGTTAAATAATAATATTTTTCGCTCCCAACAATCGCTACAAAGATTTTGATGTTGATCAAAAATATTCGAAGAAAATATAGTCAAACCCTCTCAACATCCACATTCTCAAGAAAATATACATCGAGATAACAATTGTCTAAAATGAAATTGCAATCATTAAAGCATTATGTATACATCTAATCCAAGATTTACAAAAACTTCTAAATTTAATGTCAAAACTACTTAATAAACACAATTCGGCTTGTGTTTCCACAGATCACTTTTGAAAATTGAAACAAAAGGTCATGTATTTTTATTGTATTCTACTTGCACTTCAAGGTCGATGCTTTCACAACACACGAGGGCATGTTATAAACCTAATTAATCCTTATTATCAATTTTGACTACCAAATGAAGTAATCTACCATAACAATGGAACACATCTTATCGATAGGTACCTTTTGTTGTGTACATAAATACCCTATAACCCTATTCATTCACACTCACCTATCAGATTATGTATTTTGTTACATATTTCAATATGCACATATTTTATACCTTATACTTTGTAAGTATGAAAAATATTTCAATATGCACATATTTTGTACCTTATACCTTGTAAGTATGAAACAATGCACATGAAATGAAGAATATTAAATAAAACTACCTATATAATTATCATACCATATAATGACTCAAATTGAATTAATATAATATTTGCATGGGATTTTATTGTTGTTTTTGTCATTTATCCAAACGACCTCCATGAGTAGCCAATGGAGAAAGAGGCTAGATGGTGAAAACCCCAAAGTGGTGAATTATATTAGCATTCCTTCCCCTAGTGCTTGTGTGCTAAAGGGGGTCTCCTTACCTAGTGATCATTACCAAAAATATGCGGAGAAAAAATCATTAAAGTAATGACTAACTCATATAAGTCATTTGGACACTGGGTCAAAATCACATACTAAAATCCCACAAAAATATAAACAAACTAATTAAATTGCTTGTGGAAACCACCAACCTAACATAATGACTCAAATTATCAATCATAGCACACGGTATAACAAATGCTACTGCAAGTTCCAAATGACAAAATTTGGAATGTCATTACAGCCAACGAGGACAATAACAGCTAGATAAGCATTCCCTGTATTTTTTAAATTTTATTAGTTGGTCCTTACCTTCACTTTATAAATTGCACATCTGACAACCCAAGCTCTCATAACAGCTACCATAAGTTGCCGGTAATTTTCAGAAGTTATTGGTTTTACAGCACCTGGGGGAGGGGGCACTACTAACATGAGCCTTTCAGAATCCTCCAATTCTTAATATAACAATCCTCTAATCAACTAAAAAAAAAAAAAAGAATGGCAAAGAATGTTCCCTTTGAAACAAGTATGAAACCTGACAAACCAACTCTGCATTTTGCTGTGCCAAAGCATATATTAAAGTCAAAAATTAGCAGTACGCACCAGCATACAATTTATTACCAGAACATTATTTAATATTTGTAAGACATTTAATTTTTCATGGGCCAAAGCAGTCAACACAAACGAACAAGTAGAGTGTTATGTAGCATTTGAACAAAAACAAATAAACGATGCTCGAGGGACTTGAGATTCTGCCTCAAACTTATTTTAGAGGCAGCTTGCTGACATGTAAAATTTAATTGCATACGTGAAATCTAAGCAAGAGGCAAATAATCTCTCCATAAGTCAAATGGTTGAAATGAATATAGAAGCTGATCGCGAGTAGTAACCAAGCTACAATGGATCACATCATGTTGTAAATAAAAGCCCACACAAGTGCACCAAACACAAGATAGATGATAGTAAGCACCCAGCAAAATTGCCTGAAGGACAGTAAATCCTTTAAAACCAAAACTAGAAATATCTTTTAAATTTTGAAAGTACAAGATCAACTCCACCTTATCAAAGAAAAGGTCTACTTCAACATCTCGCTCTATTGTCAGAGTAATGCAATTACTGTGCTACATCAGATTGAATAGAAATTTAAGGCAACTGGCATTCCATTTGTATATATTATCCATAACATATAATCTCTTAACTAAATAGTCACCTCACCTCTAAAATGTGTTAAGAGGGGTAAACTGCAGCTTTTAGATCAGACAATATAGAAGACTACTAAAACACTTTGCATGTGCAAATCTTTGCAGCTAAATCAGAATAAAACTGAACCAGATGTATCACAATGGACGCAATACTATTTTAACCATGAAAAGTGATCCAATCCCTACTCTACTTGTGGAGAAGGGGGAGTAAAATAAAATAGGGTATTCCCTATGCAGCTTCAAAGTATTTTTTCCTTTGGGAGTACAACAACTAAACAAAAGAAATTCCAAGGAAAACACCATTACAAAGCACTGACAAGAATGAAGAGCATAAAGATAAATTAATGCCCGGTCTCCTGTGAGATAGGTCAGCCGGCAGGACAAAAACAACATAGCTAGACATCAAAAGTGAAATGTTAAATATGTTGATCACTAACGCTAATTCCCTTCTTTGTCAGCTAAGTCACAAGGTTCGAGTTCGAGTTCGAATTTGACGATAAAATTCGATTAAAGTTCGCCAATGAAAAAAATTGGGAAAAAATTCACCATTAAGTTCGACTGAAGTTTTTATTTATTATTATTACAATATTAAAAAATACATCATAACCTAGGCTTGGCCTAGTTTGTTTGTGGTTTTGGAGAGTGCTCTCATACCGTCCGCTTTTTTGTTGGCAAAATCTTGGATCATGTTGCATTTAATATAATATAAGATCTTTTTCATCAAAAAAAAAAATCATAAATAAAAGTAAATATAAAATATAACTATAAATTAAAAATAAAATTTAAAAAATATTTTTAAAAAAACTATAAAGAAAACTTTAAAAACTAATGGAATATAGTAAAACTTTAAATAACATAAAGGACAAATTTAAATAAAATAAAAAAGAATTAAAAATGAAAGCAATTAAAAACGAATAAAATAAAACATAAAAGTTAAAACATAACTAAATCAAACATTATTTAATAGCTCCCGAGCTTTTAACTTTTGAAGTAATTGCGAACATAAGCGAAAACGAAAACCCTAAATGCGTTGGATATTACTAATGTCGGCTGCAGCTGTCACGATTGAAAGCAATGTGCCGCTGATGCAGAGGTTGAATCTCATTTTTTCATCCACACACTTCTCAGATGACTTCTCAGTGCTGCCCAGGTTTGTTCATTGCCAGCACAAGGGTGTCTTTGCTGCATCTTCCAAACAAATTCGCCGAATTTAACCGAACATTTCTGTCACCTGAAAAATGCGGCGAATTTCGATTTCCAAGCCAAAATATCGGCGAACCTTGTGACAGAGTTTGTCAGTATGAATAGATCTACAAATATTACTAAACTCAGATTAATACTAGTTAGCAAAAATATAGATGAACAGGATTTGATTCTGCAACCTCTGGTTTTCATTTTCATGAAATTCACAAAGAGCGAAATGTTAAATGTGATGATAGCCTAAGCTATTTCCATCCTTTGTTGGTCTGAGTATATTTACCAACATGCTAAACCATGCCTACAGATGGATGAAGCAGAGGATATTGCTACTGCCAAGGACTCAGAAAGAGAAACCACAAGCTACAAATTATCATAAATACAATTGAATTAGCTCATCACTAACTGCTGATGGTGTTAAAACACCCAAGTCTGTGAATAAGAGAGTAAGATATTGTGGAGGAGTGTAATCCCTTGCCGAAGATTCGATTTCAACCGATTGAGGCATGCCAAATTTAACAATACTTGGTGTTGGGAACACGTCCCTTTGATCAAGGGGGTAAAGTCTAGCGAACTGCATATCAAAAAAGAGAGAGCCAAATGAAATTGATAAAATACCATGCAACCAGTGAATCACTAAATTCAGCATAATAGCTTCAACAGCGACATTTTATATGCTACAAAGTCACAAATCAATAAAATCAAACTGAATGAATTTTACATTAAACAGAATGTCATAAATCACTATTAGCCACAAAATTCACTAGAAGAACTTACAAAATAACCTTTTATACATGAGCATATCTAAATTGTCATAATCAATAAAAGCAACTGGATCACTAAATTCCTGTTAAATGCATTAACAACTTTCTAGTACTTGATACATGTAATGCATTGTGGTTATTCTAACTCATATTTGTGCACTAGAAGATAATCATGCTTGGTGGTGGGAACACATCCCATTCATCAAGGGGATAAAGTCTAGTGAACTGCATATCAAAAACAGAGAGCCAAATGACAACCTAAGACACAAGCTCGGGAAGGCCCAACGAGAAACCAGAAGATCACAACCCTGCGGAGTTTTAAAGGTACGGACGACTGTTTTTCAAGCATTGTTGAGCCCCAAACCTTCATCTCTATTTAGGTTTTGGGTGTGTCTCCCTATCTCAATGGCCTAGATGAGGGGGCATAGAATGAGGTCATTGAGCTAGGGAGACACACCCAAAACCTTAATAGAGATGAAGGTTTGGGGCTCAACAGCGCCTGGAAAATTGTCGTCCATACCCTAAAAACTCCACGGGGTTGTGATCTCCTTGTTTCTCCTAGGGGTTGGGCCTTCCCTGAGGTTGTGTCTTAAGTTGTTTTAAGCCTTGTCCCTTCCTCCGCTCCACATAGGAACCAGCAGTAAAATTTTAATTGAGAGAGCTTCAAATGATTACACTTGCTGTTTCATACCATAAAATTTTAATTGAGAGAGCTTCAAATCATTACACTTGCTGTTTCATACCATAAAATTTTAATTGAGAGAGTTTCAAATTATTACGTTGTGATGGAGCCATATAAATAGCATGGCCGAACTATAACCATGGAGTAATCAATACACAACAAATAAACTTAAATAAGCCTATGGTAAAACCTCCTAACAATATGCCAACAATAGTTAAGTAATCACTACGTCTAACCACCGATTTAACTAACCATAATTTATAAGTTGTTCGCTCTTTGGAATGCGCAAAAAAACAATGTAAACACCACATGGATCTACCAAAAATTGTGGCTACAATAATGTGGAAGACACACAATACAAACTCTAACTACATAAAAAAATCTTTCATAGTGGCTATACAACTAATGCAAGTTATATTACAAAGTATTGATATGTGAAAGTCGCATACAATAGGAGTTACAATTTATATATCTATGATGAGGAGTCACATCATTTGCAAGGTACATTTTATAAGACTGAAATGAAAAATAAGCCATCAAATGCTAGAGGCATTCCATGTATGACTTAATGTAAGAGTGTCATTGAATTGCAAAATATAACCCAAACAGGACTTATTTCATAAATCAATCATATCAGAAGTTCATGCGATAAAATCCTGCTAAAGAGACTCGAGAATCTCATTTACCACCATGATGATACATGCCATATAGTGGTGTGGTTTACTTTATATCCATACAAGTTAATTACTACTAGTGTGCATAGATTTTAATCTCCAACATGGTACCTCGATAAAAATATATATATTTAGAGTTAATATTTCTATCACTAGGTCATTTTTGTTTCGAGGGTTGCTCAAGAAGTAGTTTGAAGTAGAATGAAATATCAATTACAGCTAGAATATACTATACTAATGACAAAATGGAGAGTCCATGATAGCCCAAAGTTATCATCATAACTTAATATGCTGATATGAAATTTAAATTAACATACACTTCAAGTTTCAAAGTTATATTTTATTTCGATTACTTGAATCTTATTATCACAACCTATCAATCCTCCTTGTTTATTACTTTTAAGATCTCCCTTCCCTTTTGTTACATTAATATTTACCTTTAAGTAAATTATTTTCCCTTTTTTCGTTATGAAGTCCAAATTATAAGTCAATGGCTATGTAAATGTCCTTGACTTAATGAATTATGAGAAATTCAAGTCTAAAATTTGTATGTTTTTAAGTAACCACTCTCTTCAAATTTTGGCCAAGTTTATATTAGAAAATGTAAGAAAACAAAGTGTTCCCTAATTAAAAAAAAAAACATTTTACCACTCACCCAATTTTGGTGAGATTTAAGGGCAATTGCTCTTTACTTAAGTTAAAAAACTTGATTTTCCCTACCAAGGAGATTGATCGTGGTTGGAAGGCTCTAACCCGTGGGTTGTGAGATTTTTAGGGTTTTGAGAGAGATTAGGGAGGAGGCACGAGTTTGATTTGATTTTACTGAGTTTATGGTTTTTATACATCCTTTTTATTTTGAGCGCCAAACCATATCTCATATGGCTGTTGTTTCTTCCTTTATCATTCATAGCACATCTTCCTCTGCATCAGGAATTAGATGGCCAATTCAGGAGGGCTGTTGGTACCACCATTTGTGCATAAGTTGGAGAACAATTTGCTTGTTTGCAGTACTCATTTTGAAATTATTTGGAAGCATATTATTAATAGCAGGTTTTAGCCACAAGCTATCACCGTTGAGGACGCATATTTTTAAACTAGTTGTTAACAGGTTGTAGCACTAACATTAACACTCGCACTCACCACAAAGTTGTAACTGCAAGTGATACATATGTGAAATATCAAAAATGTCATCTTAATACCATTAATTTAATTTATTAAATATTATGATGAGGGAAGCGCAGAAGAGAAAGGAGGCAGTGCGAGTGGTGTTGCTTTGGTGTCTCGCTCCCAAGAAGAGGAGCAGCCGCAGTTGAGAGGAGCAACAGATGGAGGAAGGGAGGGAGGACGGCAAGGAGCAGGCAGCAAGACCAAGCATCCTGTTTACAAGGTGTTGTCATGGATTAGTAAAACTTCAAAAATTTAGAAGACATGGGCAAAATTTTCATGTTATGAACATTCTTCCCTCCCTTGTTAAGCCCCTTTGAAAAGAGTTAGTCTTTTTGGAAAAATTGGGCCAAATTTGGGCAAAGTGGACATTTGAGGAACAAGTGGATCAATTCCTTTGTCCTGCTTGTTCCCCGCATTACTGCCAAGACCGATTTGCATAAGGGAATTGGTAAAGTCAGTGTTTGTTGGCACAGAGGGAAAGTTCTCATGTTCCTTGTGTTCTCTGACTGCCCGCCTTACCCGACCCCTTAGCATGAAGCAGTGGCATCGGATGTATCCAAGTTTGATGGCACTGTTTGAACTGTTCCCATATTTCATTTGTTCCCTGCAGACCTGCATGTGCAGACAAAGGAAGAACAAAAAGATGGTCATAAAGAATGCATCAAAGACATTTCTGGTTCTTGTGCAAAAGCATGTACCACCTTAAATTACTCACTTGATTTTTATGGTGTAAGGCACCCAGTGTTTAGACAGTGTGGTTTTTGTAGATTGTGTAAATTATAATGAGTAACCCTAGTTGAGTCAACTTGGGATAGGGGTGGGTTAGATTAAAAATAGTTATTTAACTACTTTTGGTGCATGATGCCTATATAAGGCTTGAAAACAATTGTATGAGGGGACTTTTTGGACTCTCTCTATCTGTTTCTTTGCTGGAGAATAATAGTTGTAACTTTGTGCATATTGTTTTTCTCCTTCATTCATGAATACAATGTTTTTCTCATTGTTGCATTAACGCTCCGCAATTGTAAACTTTATTATTTTGTTTATGATCGGATGATGTCATTGACGTTTTTACTTCGTGGTGTATTTGATGCTCTAATATTCAAACTTTGTATTCGTTGATAAGGTACGTGGACTTTGTGCCATATCCATGCATTCCAGAGGTGATAAAGACTTTGTGCTTTGTAGCTTTACACTCATCGTTGTATTCTGACCTTCATGCCAGATAGAGAGGTTTCGTTTCGTGTTTGAGGTATCTCAGCAGTTCTCTGATTCTATTATGTTGTAGATTTCTCGTCTTCTCCGTATTCTTCCTCCTTTCGCTTTTCCAATTTTGTTGCCCTTTTGTGCTTTCTGGTTAAAAGCACCAAAAATACAAAAACCCCATCATATGAGGGAACTGCCCCTCTCAAATGCAGAGGAATGTCACCCTGTCAATAGGTGACATTCCTAACTGTTGTTGATTTTATAGTGCTTCCATTGGGCAAATCAAGAATATATACAGCAACATAAAATCCAGCTAACAGTTTTGGTGATTCTACTGGGAATCAATTTTTGTCACATTCGTTTCCCACATTAAGGAACGTCCTTGGAACGGAGGTTGGCAAATGTGTGTGCGGTTGAAATACTAGCAGAAAATGACAAATACCAATTGGCACCCCGTGACAATAAGTCACAGTGACGGTGATGGAGAAGAAGACAATTGTTTCCCCTTTCAGAACTTTCAAGTTCCAGATGATCCAAAACATTCTACAGAGGTCTGGATTTGCAAACAATACAGAGGTCTCATATTTTGACTGAAAATTTGCAATTGGTTGAACAAATAGAAGAAAACAGGGCATTTCCAGAGATTTTTGATGTTCCACGTACAAAGAAAGTCATTAATACATTAGTATAAGTTGCAGAAACGAATAGAAAAGGGAGGCAAAGATAGACATATTGGATAGGATTGATGCGTCTGATGATCCCGTAATCAAATCTTTGTGGCTTAAGTTCAAAAAGAGTGTTGCAAAAGGCAGAAAAATGAGGGTTGCACTTACTGATGACCACAAATCCAAGAGTTTGATGAAAGAGGTGCAAAACGATATAGAATGTTGCAGGCATGCGAGAAGTCAAAACATCTTGAAGATGAACCCTTAGATGAGATTGAGATGCTTCGTAATGAGAAAGAGAACAATCCTCTACCATAATTAGTTCTTGTTGATCCTCTGCGCTATAAAGTAGTTATTCCAGAACGATATCTCAATACAACTAGTGGATGCCTTCTTCTTCAACTTGAAATAGAGTGTTTTGAAGAAGCAACATGCACAAAAAGTGAAGATCCTTGTTTTGAAAGAAGTGATCCAATGATGGTTGAGGTTGTTGCTCACCATGGATATATACAAAAGGTGAATTCTTCTTATTCTCTATCAGAGGCCTTCAAGAGAACGAGATCAAGGCAATTATTGATGATTTCCTTGACTCTTCATATGATGTACAAGTGTTCAATATTAAAGAAGATAAGATTAAAGAGCTCAATGTCCCTCCTGGGACATTTGTTGACAAGAAAGGATCGTATGAGCCTTTTTGCAACTTGTTCCTTGTGTCAACACAAGCAGAATTTTCTCAAACGAAGAAGACTGCAGAACTCTTGTTTCTGCTTATTCTTTGGGATATAAACGGGAAGATGAGACTATTATTTGTCATTTCTTATCTTGTCTCACAACTACTGATTTCTCTGTTAATTCTGAAAATAAATCAGCAATGCAAATTTTGCCTAAAGATCATGATCTCTTGGAAATTGAGAGTAAAAATGCTGATTTTGCAAAAACAGCAGGTTGGTTTTCTAAGGACAAGATAGGAATTGCAGAGATTACAGAAGATGATGATGACAAATCATTCAATGGTAAAATCCCAACTTCTCTTGAAGCAAATTATGAGGAGGATATTATAGAAGTGCATGATTCTCCCAAGTTGTGTCATGATGTTTGCTTCAACTCATACACAGATGGAGTTAATACTTTATTGGGGCAAGAAGATTGTGCTGCAGTGATCAGGACTCCTCATGAAACAAGATTTCAAGGATTAGTGGTTTGCAGATATCAGAAAGGAGGTAATCAAGGGTCACACAGGTTAGTGCATGGTTTCATTACCCCACTTCCTCATTGCCAAAAGAGCAAAATTTTCAAACACATATCAAGCTCTTCACTTGAACTGGGCAAATTTCTAGTGCAATATCAATTTGTGGATGGATCACTTGTTTCTATCCTTCTTCTCAAGCCATGCAATGCTCCCACAAAGATTTGGTTTACCAATTGATCATCTTCAATTTGTGGAAGCTTCATACCTTCAACACACTATTTCATAAAGGTACCTATTTTTCTCAGCCTATTTCTGGGTTTGTGTAAACTTTGTGCATCCTTCTCCCTCTATAAATACTTTCTTCTCCTTTGTACATAGTTTCCTAATTTTGGCTTGTTTTCCTTCATGTTTCTTTGTGTGTTTGCGTGTATGTTCAATAAGTGCAGCCCAATGGATAAGACACTAGTCTAATGAACCTTGAGATTCTGGAGTTCGAAACTATGCCTTGATTGTACTTCACCTAATCCAAGTCATGTCCCCAGAAAGAGCCAACTATTGTCATGGATTAGTAAAACTTCAAAATTTTAGAAGACATGGGCAAAATTTTCATGTTATGATCATTTTTCCTCTCTTGTTAAGCCTTTCTAAAAAAGAGTTGGTCGTTTTTGCAAAAATTGGGCCAAATTTGGGAAAATCGAACATTTGAGGAATAAGTGGAACAATTCCTTTGTTCCACTTGTTCCCCGATTGACCGCCAAGACCGATTTGCACAAGGGAATCCGTAAAGTCGGTGTTTGTTGGTGGACAGGAAAGTTCTCACGTTCCTTGTGTTCTCCAACCGCCCGCCTTACCCAACCCCTTAGCACGAAGCAATGGCATCGGATGTATCAGATTTTTGGCACCGTTTGAACTGTTCCCATATTTCATTTTGTTCCCCACAAACCCACAAGTGCCAACAAAGGAAGAACGAAAAGATGTCATGAAGAATGCATCAAAGACATTTCTGGTTCTTGTGCAATAGCATGTACCACCTTAAATTACCCACTTGGTTTTTATGGTGTAAGGCACCCAATGTTTAGATAGTGTGGTTTTTGTACATTGTATAAATTATAATGAGTAACCCAAGTTGAGTCAACTTGGGATAGGGGTGGTTAGATTAAAAATAGTTATTCAACTACTTTTGGTGCATGATGCCTATATAAGGCTTGAAAACAATTGTTTGAGGGGACTTTTGGACTCTCTCTATCTGTTTCTTTGTTGGAGAATAATAGTTGTAACTTTGTGGACGGTGTTTTTCTCCTTCATTCATGAATACAATGTTTTTCTCATTGTTGCATTAATGCTCCCCAATTGTAAACTTTGTTATTTTGTTTATGATCGGATGATGTCATTGATGTTTTTCCTTCGTGGTGTATTTAATGCTCTAATATTCAAACTTTGTGTTGGTTGTTAAGGTACGTGGACTTTGTGCCATATCCATGCATTCTAGAGGTGATAAAGACTTTGTGCTTTGTAGCTTTACACTCATCATTGTATTATGCCCTTCATGCGAGATAGAGAGGTTTTATTTCCTGTTTGAGGTATCTCAGCAGTTCTCTGATTCTATTCTGCAGTAGATTTTCGTCTTCTCCATATTCTTCCTCCTTTCACTTTTCCAATTTTGTTGCCCTTTGGTGCTTTCCGATTAAAAGCACCAAAAATACAAAAAAATGAGATCATTTTCCTCATATGATTCAAGATTTGAGGAAAATGGCAATAACTGATGAGAAAATTCTCCTATCTGAAAAGATTTTTGATAATTCAAAGGATAATCTTTCTCAAAATTGGTCACATAGTGCGTAATGGACACTTAAGGTTTCGAAGGAAGGTTCAACAAATTTGTAGAATTTCATTCAGAATGGTGAGTCTTTAAAAGCTGAAATCTTTGTTGACTTCAAAGCTCTCTGTTGTGATCTTTTTCGAATTGATTCCTCTCGAAGGAATACAATGGATGAAATCAAGGAGCAATTCAACAAGCTGGTTAAGGAAGTATTATTCAAAGTAGATGATTTCAATCAGGGTAAAATGGATGAGCTCTCTAAGCTGAACAATGTGGTAGTAGAAGCCTCAAAGAATTTGGCTCAATTTGGTGGGACAGATTCTGAGATGGAAATGCGTTTTGGGAAGTCGGTTGAACAAGCTGACAAACACTGTGATCCCAAGAGAATTAGATATTGTTGTTGCAGTAACAAAGTTCAGGATGCACATGCTCAAGCTTAAAGTTCCATCTTCTTCACTTCCTTCTTGAAAGTCCTAACAAAAGGCTAATTGTTATGTTTTTGTGTTGTACTTTTTGGCTTTTCATTTTGAGTTGTTAAAGTGTAAAAGTCACTTAAGTGACTTAATTAAGTAAAAATATAATTGTAAAATAACAATTAGTTATTTTGAGGTAGTTACAACCCATTTTTCCTATATAAGGGGATCTCCTCCTTTGTAAAGGGTTGTTGGTTGATCTTTGTAAAAAGACTTTCAAGACTGAATACAGAAGAGAGTTCTCTCCTTTCTCTCCTTTTCTTTCCTTTTTCTGTATTGCAATCTCATATAATAGAATTTGAAACTTTGTGTTCATTTTTGTCTTTTATGAGTTACTGAACTTTGTGTCAGTATTTAATTTCTGGGCAAGTATTTTCTGTTATATAATATTGCAAGTTCTTTAAATTACTAACATGCATAAGTAAATTGAGATTTGTTTCTGCTTTTTTGAAAGTGTTGTCACCCCTTCTTCCTCTTTCCAAATTTTGATTCCCAAAATCTAACATTCTATCTCTCTTTTTGAATTCCTTCTAACACATTTGTACAAGACAATCAACACCCCATCAAGATAGTTTTAGTGTAGATATTGTAAATATCTTGTGGTTTCATTTTTGGTTTAAATAAGGGAACCTCCCCATCAAAGAGGAGGGACTTCTTGTCCCCTGAACTGTTGTTGTTTTGCCTAAATATAATTTTTTTCTGCCAACACTACCTAATTCAGAACATGGAATATCCATCCAAACAAATTTTACCATTTACTTATTCTAGTCAAGACAGAATGTATATTTTAGTTACCAAGAATGTGAATTTTTTTAGCTGCATGCAAATATATTCTTAAATCTATAGCTCAGATTGTCCAAGAATGCTCAAAATACTAGACCCGAACTTACCTTGAAACTTTCAGCAGCTACATAAACAGGCTTATTCATGCTGTGAGCCACCAATGCAGTTTGATATGTTCCAATCATGTTAATAATACCTCCGCTCTCCACAACCCCATCCGCGCCAAAAAGTACTGTATCAATCTTTTCCATAGTATAAGCCACTGCTGAGTCTAATATGAGTTTAACAGGAACACCGGCAGCAATCAGTTCCTTCGACATCTCTATGCCTGTATTATCTGGCCGACCTTCTACTTACATATTAGACCATAAGACAAAATAGAGTAAGTGGAAGGCAATCGTATATTGACAAACTACACAAACAAATAAAAGCCCAAACTAAAACCAACCAGTGCATATGACACTAAAGTGCTTCCCATTCAATGCTGCCATCTTTAGTAGTGCCAAGACAACTCTTGAAAAACCATGAACCAGGATGGTACTACAATCCCGTACAAAATCTTGCCCAAGCATTGCAATAGTCTTACGAGCCTTCACATCGAAGAATACGCAGTTAGACTTTAATTTATTTGAAACTACTGGCCCTACCAAATCATCCCTTTACTTGAAAAAGATAATTGCTTCAGAGCAAAAAGTTTCTTTTTACTACAGCAAATTATTCTTATGAAAATGGTTCAAGCCCAAAGTATAAAACTTCATTCCAGTTCAAATTCTAAGTAAAAGATCTGAAGTAAAGTATATACCTTGAAGGAGATTTCACCAAATCTTTCACCCCGTTCTATCAGACGAGATTTGCCAGCAGAAAAATCCTCGTACTCCAAAGCATTTGTCCTAGTCATATCGCATGAAAAGGTCACACCCAGCAGATAGTGAGATAGACATCTCATTCCATGCCTGGCAATTCCCAACATCAGCAAGTGATCTGATGTAACAGCAGCCATACAACTGATCTTTGCAATTTCACTCTGATGTTCTACCTGCTAATCCCATTACAAAAGAAAGTTCATTCTCCATTACCTAAACCCCATCCTGCATTCTTAGGTGATATTGCACACACCTCAACAGTTCAAAAGGTTATCCCATGGTCGGCTTTGGAATGTATGGCGTTTACATCATTAACGACAAGTGAAAATAAAACACTTTAGCTGTTTTAAAATAGAAAACATACATAAACATGCAACCTTTGAGCAGCAATTGAATATAAAAGAATACTTTTATTTTCCCATATAAGAACAACCTTTTAGAAATCAGACCTGTCATTTAAGTCCCATTCAAAATGGTTTGAAATTGCATGTGGTGGCACTTCTTAAAAATACAAAAATGGCTGAAGTGTTCTAAATCTGAGAGAGGTGCCACTATCTGTATAAAGATTCTAGCAATTATCTATCACCTTCCCTCTGACATCTTCAGGAAAGGTGTTTGGCCCATTTTCTTAAAGAGATTGTCGCTCTTAGATGCAGAGCTTTACATGGGATCCCTAGAGAAACAAAGCCAATAACATCCATCTTTCAGCCCATCAACGACAATGGAAGTTTTCAGTACCCCTTGGATACACCTGATTCACACCCAGATGTAGATGGGTTAGTGAGACAGCATTCCTCTTTTTGTCTACTACTTGAGCACCCCAGTCCCCACACTCTCATTTCAAACATGATAGATCCAATAATCTCAAGACTATAGGTTCAACCGTTCAACTTCCCTCCCTTGTTTATATTCCAGGAAATATGCACATGCATATTAGTGGTTTCCATTCTGCTACTAAAGGAACCAAAGCATGGATGTTAGGGTGGGTTTATAGGAGATGTTCTTTGTGCTCCCGTAGACAAACCAGCCAGGCCCCCAGTCCTGGACACTCTCCCATGATTATCATCAAATATCGTCATGACTCCTTGGCATATTTAGAGTTTACCTGCTTTGGGTTCTCCCACTCCCAATTAGCTAGGTCTTTATTGTCCCTGGTTGACAAGGAAGAGATTTCACGAGGTGGAAGCAAGTGGGGAAAATATCGAAGAGAAAATAGTATGGAGAAGATGGTGTTAAAATGCCCAAATACAAATAAGTCGGAAGGAGGAGAGCAAGAACTGAGGGTGGTAATCTGAATAGTTGATGAAGATTCTAAAGGAAATCATACTCTCATAAGAAGTACAGTTACAGAGGGCGACCTGGATACAGAGAAAGAAACCATATTAATATTATGTGATGTCAAAAACAATTCAATAAGACTACAACCGTTTCAGTAAGTGACGTCAAAAGAAGTGTAGCATGGGACCAACTGTAAAACTGCTATAATTGCTTAAAAGATAGGACTCAAAACCCTTGAGCAAAAACCATATGTATAAAAATCTAATCTGAACTGAGGAAACAGAAATCTAAATTCTGAATGTTTACTACAAAATAGTATTCTAGTGCACTATTTTGAAGACTGGAAGAGGTAGATTTTTAAAAGGCAGATACTGATTGTGAAAATGGGAAGAACAAAGGCATAGACAAGAAGATGACTTTCCTAAGGAGGTATGACCAGCTTAGGACAAAGAAATTTTTATTTTCCTGAACTGGAAGAGTCCCATAATTCAGGCCGGCTCAAGGGCAAGCGCCGTCTTCGGGAATCACCCCTCGACTCCAAGTTCAAGCCTGGTAGAACGACCACTAGCGGGACTTGGCCTTTGAAGCTCCTCCCCACTAAGGATACCGAGCAACATAAACCAGCTAGTGATAGCTCCAGCAATACCGATCCCGCCACTTAAGGTTAGAATCTCCAGGGAATACTCCTGGTGGAAACCGTTGATCTCCACTCAGCCAAATAGAGGCCTCGCGGAAAACTCCCTTGTTCTCGGGAGGAGAACCTCTTCCAACAACGCGCCTAACAAGAAGGCTTTGCACTACACAACCGTGTGTCGGCTACATAGTGGTTAGATATCCCCAATGCCTAAGAGGGGCCGAATGCGACGCGTCCCCCTCCAGAATCTTAGGGAATTCCGGAGCCTGAATCAGAATTTATTCTCCCAAGCCACCCAGGCCTCTTCCATGCATCTGTTTTTCTAACCCTGGTCCCTTGGTCTGTTAGATTAGGATTAGATAGTTTTATTTGCAGCTGTAGGAGTAGTTTAGCATTAGGGATAGGTAGAGGAAGCCCGCCTTCTCCAGAGGTCTGTCTCAAGCAACAAGTCCCACAACTTGGAGACAATCTCATGTTGCCTCAGAATTCTTGATCCTTCGTAATCATATCCAAGGTGGAATTTTGAGCTCCAACAATCCCCGACGACAAGGTAGTGCCACTAGCTCTGCTGAGGTAAGGCAGACTGGCCTAGGGCATTGCACAGGATATAACTGGAGCCCATAAAGTCTCCAGTACCTTTGCCAAAAAGAATAATTATTGGTAGTCCGTCCAGTAAGAGGTCCTCACTTGGTTAAAGCCTCGGGTTCAGTCCCTATCGAGCTCACCCCTCAAGCCTGGCTTAGGACATCACCTGGGACGGATTTGGATAAGTTCCCAGGTACCCTTTGCAAAATCCAAATGCAGAATACCCCAGCGGAAGAGGCCAGGTGCAAGTCATGACGGTTGGGATACCCTTATGTCTTGACATGTAAGTCAAAAGTCAACCCCGAAGGAGTTCTACCAAATCAAAAAAGAAAATACAGTGAATTCTAGGCATATTTCAACTATGAATACATAACTGAATGCGGCTCAGGTACTAAAGCTGTGTTTTGAAGTTCAGCAATGAATTGGAACGCAAATAACCAAGCCCTAAACCTAGGAACCATTTTCAATAATTCAATTTAGATGCCGCGCGTATTCGTATATTACACTTGAATTTGCATTTAAATGAGAACAGTTGAAAAATCTGGGGACTAAATTTATTAAATAATTTCATTTTCCTCCAGCATTTGGGCCAGATAATTTCATTTTCCTCTAGCATTTTATTCCAGATTTGAATGAAGGGCTTAAATTACCTTGAGAGAGTCAGAAGCGTTGGTGAGCTCGTGTTCGAGTTCCATCATAGTATTAGCCTGGCTGCGCTTAATTACAGCCGCCAAAGCCTTGATGGCTGCCACGGCTTCGGCCAGCTCGGGGTCGCTGCGCCATTTATTGAACTCCTCGATGACTTGGAATGTTTCATCTTCCTCTTTATGTTTAGGCGTTGTGGGAATGTTCTGCTGCTGCTGCCCGTGCGGAACCGCGGCCTTTGCCTGTGCAAGCCAATCGGGCGTTACGGTCTCTGAATAATAATTACAAATTTGAGGTTGAAGCAGATGAAGATCCTCCATTCCCTTCGTATATAAAGCTTCGTGCAACACTGTTGGAGCGTCAGTCAGGTATGCTTTTCTATCATTCACTCCATCTATATCCATCGATGTTTGAAAACCTGAGACTAAAAACCTTTTATGGGAGGAACTTTTTATGAAAGAAAGCGCTTTCATACCAACCACCGGTAGATGATTGTATTTATGTTTCTTAGCTAGGAGTTCATCCAGACTCAAATCACACAGAGTGTCTCTTTTTCTCACACTATTGCGAGATGATTCATTCATCCTCTACTAATTGTGGTTGAATTTGGAGTCTAACATTGTTCCTCTATGTTTGTAGCTTCTCTTTATGTGGTTGAGTTCCCACCATCACATTTGTGCAACTAATTAGAGCTTCTTTCTTTTTTTCTTGACTTGAAGACCTAAAAGGGGTTAGAATTTTTGGGTTGTGTGGCACCATGCCAAGTCTATGTAGCAATACTCCAAAGAGGTATCAAATCCTCGTAATTGCTTACTAGGTGGACGTGTACAAGAGGTGTATTAGAATGTGTTTTAGAAATGAATACACTATCAAGACCTATGACACTTGGCAATGATCTTTGGCATGCGGTGAAGCTTTGCAAATAACCTAGGAAGCTTGATGATATGTGCAAACTTAGACTTGATTGATTACGCACGAGAGATTGATTTTGTAATTGAGTGCCTTGTTGTGATCTCCTGGGTAGCCCAAAGATATGAGATGTGAGGCCCTTTAAATGGGTCGAGTGAATATACTTATATAGGTGACTGTTTTGATAAGGTTTTCCCACTCAAATGGCATATGACCAACTAGGATAATTTTTGGATTTGAAAATGTGGCCATCAAGTGTATTTAAGGCGAAGTCATCGACTTTTACAAAGCTAGTCGGGTGACTTTGTTCTACACGACTAACTTCATCTATGCACGAGGGCACAATGCAATTTTTTTGTTGGAGATGGTAGCCAAATCTTCAAAGATGTGTCTTTTATTCTAAGAATGTGGCTTTGATTGGTAGATGACAAATGAAAAGTGTGATCTAAGTAACCGATATTGTTTATAGAGCAAGGCATGTGTAGGAATTAGTCAATTTATAGCACAATGAATTACGAGGTTGAGCTTATTGTCAAAGATTAAGTCTAAAATGCCTATAGTCTATATTAAAGTGTCTAAATTTTCCCTCATTTTAATCTAATAATTGAAAATTGTTGGATTAAAATATAAATGAAATGCAAACCTCTCATGAGGACAAAGCATGTGCAAGACTAAAATTTGTGTGTCCCCTTCTCATTTTGTGTGTATAGTTGTACATGTAAACTTGTGTGCCACATGCAACAAAAAAATGTGTGTTAAATTATGAGTAAGATGTTAATATCAACTCGGTAAATAACATAAATTGAAAAGTAAAAGCATGAAATGTGTACACTTGATTACCCATGGTGTTGTACGTGAGGGTAGAGTAACCAAATATAAATAATACCACACCAATTGGGCATGATGAGTTAAGCATGTAAACCACCCATAGTAATTAGGCATGTTAAACAAATCATGTGAACCATTTACGACAATTAGGCCTTCGAGTGAAGTCGTATGTAACCATCCACAACAACTAGGCCTACCGAGTAGAACTTATAATTTATTTGCAACAATTAGGCCTATTGAGTAAATTCATGTGTAACCATTTGTCGCAATTGGGTATGTTGAGTGAAGTCATGTGTAAATATCATGATATAATAGTTGTGCAAATGTCATGATGTAATAATTGTGTGCATATCATCATATGGTGTCATTTGAAGCATTGAATGAAATATACATGAATTATTAAAGTACAGTGTACTCTCTAAAATAGTTGTAAACAAGCATAAGACTAACACCCACAAGCGTGCATACATAATAAATCAATGAAATCATCAAATACATGTAACAAATTTATCAAGGATAACATGACTATAGTCATTTTTATGCCTTCTCAAAGAACAAGGAAATCCCATGCGCACCTATCACCTAGCGGGTGTTGGGCGCTCACCCGAGGCACGCACGGGCGCCGAGTCCCTCCTTTATATGAGTTGTGTGAGAATGCATTATTTATGACGAAACTTAAGTGAATAGATTGGAAAGGAACCATACATTCATCTTAGATCTCATAACGGATTCTAGACCAATGTGTTCATTCATATAAGAAAAGCATTATAGAACATAGATATGAATCATAACAAAAAAGAAATGCACAGGGGTTTATACCCACTCATATGAAATGTACATATATAACCGATCCATACAGATGTAAGTAGAACTAGAAACACACATATATTCATATTAAACATGTTAATAACCACATTACATTAAATGGGGCAATCACAGATCCATATGATAGTGCAGACCAATGTCATGCATCGGAACTGGACTTAGGCCCTTCATAGTACAAAGAAAAATTATTCAGACCCATCCTCTTGATATAACATACTCCTACAGATCCTCTAAACCCAACTATGGAGCTCTTACAGTATCCCTACATGGCTCGCCTCTCTTCAATTCTCGGTCTCTCCATCGGTCTCTCTTTTTTCTACTGGGCGCTCATATATATAGCCTTATCAAGCACCGCCATGCCTTTCTGAAGTTGTAGATTGCTTGCCATGTGTCCAAGTGGTCCTCCATGGGAGCATGCTTCTTCAGATGCGAGCTCTCCATCCTTTGCCATGATGACCTTATGGAATCTTCTATCACAAGGTATATTCCTTCCGTGGGCACCAAGTTGTCAGGCTGACACCTTATCCACTTCGCATGTGTAGTCGGGTCATGCTTTCCTCATGTTCTTCCTGATATGCCAAATATGGCTAAGTCTCAAGATCTTTGCTCTGCCTTGCACACGTGTGCCACTGGTTCTAGTAAAACCCTCCTAAAACCATGTCCTACGCACTTTCTCCTTGTGTGCCCTTCTTCAAATAGGCCATGCGTGCCCACACACCTTCTTATACTTAGCCAATATTTTAGGGGCCAACATCACCCCACACTATGCATGTTCTCCACCCTCGAGAACACCTTCTCAAAGAATAAAGAATGACTATCCTTGAATAGTTTGGAGAAAGAATAAAGGAATGAAGAATTTTGGGGAAGAATGAAAGAATGGGGAACTATGATTATTTCTGCAAGAGGAGAGGGAAATCTTTCATCAAGTCTACCTCAACTTATTCCAGGTATTGACTTCACTCTGTGCCTATTGATAGAGGTCGCTAACTAAGGTGCTCACCTCTTCAAAGCTTATCCCTTCTCCTTGGGTATTCATCGTTTCCATGATTCCCTCCAAATTTTTTCCCAAATCTCAAGAGCGCGTCCATCCTTCGAGTGATCTGGGGATACAACTCTTTCAACCGGTTTTTGATTGAGCCCCGCAAGGTCTTAATAGCCTTTGATTTCTTCTCAACCTCGGCTAGAATTTTTTCACGTTCTACCCTATTCCCCTTGTTCTTCTCCTAGAACTCCTTGAGCTCTGCTTCATGGGTGGTGACCAGAATGCTCGCCACTCTATCTCTATCGGTGTAGTTGTCATAAGCGGCCTCAACAACTTGGGCGGTGGCTTTCACATCCGCATGAGGACTTTCTTGTATTGGGCCACAATGGCCACAACCTTCATCTTGTCCTCCTTTTCTTTGTGCGTCGATGCCTCCTCTACAGACTCAAGGCAGTGGTTGTCTTTCCATTGTGAGGACGTGGGTCAAGTCCTCTAGACACTCTAGGGTGGATCCATACTTTTGTGTTGGTGGCGTTAGATCTAGATGCTTCAAGAAATGGCATCTATGATCATCTTTACTTTCTTATAGACCTCACACACCCTTGCCTTCTCTTATTTCAACTCACGCCTTAACTACGCGCTGATTAGCTCCTCCCGCTTTAAGTCTTTGGTTCTTTTCTCAACTCCTCTTCCCTTTTCTCCAATTATGCCTCTAGGAACTTCACCCTATCGTTCCTCTTGAAGAGTCTAGCCTCTACTTCCATTGAAACCTTGTTCAACGCATTGCAGATTTTCTCATCTGATAGCCACTCAATGTTTACCATGGGGTTTTCACCTTTTGACTCGATACCTTCATTATTTCCCCTTGGATTACTTTGAATTTTGGTTCGTTGATGTGGGACTCAAATGCCCAAGAAAGCATTTTCCTTGTTCGAGGGTATGCACCTTCCTCATCAAATGATGTCATAGCCAAGAGTTGCTCTGTTGGTATGGTGCTTTGAAAGCATGTGCACAACACCTTGTTTGGATCATCAATATAGCCCATCCTCTGAACCTGTGATGCCTCTGCGCTTTTTCTCCCTGTACGCGTGGCCTTAGGAAAGCTCACAGCCAAACTGGGATCCCCTCCCATGTTGTCATATTCCTTTTCTATGCTTTCCTCCTCTACTTCCTTCATCACTAGGTCCACGTTGCGTTCCATCTCTTGCTCTACTAGGTCTTCGATGATCTTGGCTACTTCTTTCTCTGTGACCTCGTCTATTTGTTCCTTAGTGAGGCTTAGGGTCCTCTGTTATTTTGTAACTTCCTCACTTACCCCCTTGTCTGAGTATCCTCTTCTTCCTTGTCATTCTTCCTCTTGAAAAAGATGTACTCATTTTCTTCTTCCTCTCCTTCCTCCTTCGAGTCATGAACCTCATAGATAGGATGGTCCTCACCTCTTGGTTCATCTTCATCATCATCATCTCTCTCACCTCTATAGGCCTCCAAGCTCTTTGTGTCCTCTGAATCATTTTCTTTTGTCACCTTCTGCTTCTTCCTGGTAGGAGATTCTACTTCCTTCTCCTCCTCCTCTAGTGACCTCTCCTGGGTGATGGGTTCCTCGTGCTCGACACTTCTTCCTCTGGAGTCTTTGCTTTCACCGGGGACTTCTTTCTCCACGCATAAGTACTAGGCTTAGCGCTTGTCTCGGTGCGTGCTTACCGCTTGTGTAGCTTGAACACTTGGTGCTTTACACCTCTTCTCTTTCCCTCTTCTTTGGCGTGGGATTCTTTCTTCCTGTGGGGTCCTCAAGGATGGATACATCATTTTCCAAGTATGCACCCTTTTCAAATTTTGGCTTGATGTGAAGGTATATTCTTGTTGTAGCCCTTCCAGTGATTGGCAATGTCATTGGTTTCATCATTTGTATCTCGTGGGAGACATATCTCTCCATGTATGCATGCTTCTTGGGGTAAACTAACTTTTTTGCAGCTCCTATGGTCTTGATCCACCTCACTAAGGTCGAACCTTAGTCTCTTGGCCTCTTTGAATCTGTTCACCCCCACTTGGAAGTATTACGCGGTGAAGGAGAAGGGAAGCTTGCACCATGGGCTCATTGTTTCATCTATCAACCTAAATCTACCAATGCAGAAGTGTTGATATACCGTGAATTCTACTTCTCCTTACACATGAGCACGGGTAATTACTCTGGAATCCTCCATTCTACCCCGAACGCGTCCCTCATGCACTTGTACCATTTCTCTAAACGTGCCTTGTGAGTGGTTGTCATGGTCTCACAAGTATATTTTGTGAACCACTTCGCGGGCGAGGGATCCTCTTTTGGGTACTCCCAAACAAACCTTTCCGGCCCATTGGGCACTCCGATTTCTGAGAAGACAATTGTGAGGAGGACATTACCAAATAGTATCTTCTCACCTTCTTGCGTGTTGCTAATGATTTCATCCATGATGAAAGAGGACAAGTTGTAGATGGTCCCCTCAGATATTTTCCGGCATACGTTCACCATGCCTTGTTCACTTGAGTCCATCTCTCTTGGTCATTGAGCTTGGTTACCAAGCGCGCGGCCATCCTCATCACGGGGTTTGGGATCTCTGTGATGTCAAAGTATCGTGATCCTTTCTTATAGTCATATGTAACAATTGTTTCCTTGATGGCCTCCTTATCGCTTAGGTCATCATCAATGTTATCCCCTTCACAGATAAGGCATGTGAACTTGGAAATTAAGCGGGAGTTATGTGCATCTTGTGCCCCTGAAATAAAAATGGTCTTCGTGAACACATGCCATTAGCCATTAGTAGAGGTGCTCAGGTTTTCTGAAGTAGGGTAATTCGTAAAGTTGTAGTAATCATGCCTTCTCAACTTAACCTTTACTTCATCACTGTAGATGGGCATGCCTCTGGTGTCCTCTTATTTGTTGGGTGAACCAACTCCAAAGCCATTTCTTTTTTTATCGTGTTGGTGTGGTGATTATAGTCACTTACAGACATCTTCCGCAAATGAGATTCCCATTCTTTTCCTAGCAATACCCCATCTGGGTATTGCATCTCCATGTACCATTCTTCATTTGTGCTTTGCATGCGACAGCCATTTGCTTCCCCTTACCCTTGCCCTTCTACTTTTTAGGTGAGATGGTTTCTTTCTTTGGTGCCATTCTTCTGGTTAGGTTATCACTTCAAAGCATCTTTTCCTTACTCTTCTCTACCACTTTATCCAACCCTAATGCACAACCTTGTGAAGAAACCCTCCTACACCGTGCCCTAGCCACCAAACCCTAACTGGAAAAATTCTTCCACAAGATGGTGCTTCAACAACTTCCTTCTCAACAACTTCCTCCACACCCATGTACTCCTTTCCTCTTGGTTATGGATCTGCTCTAGTCACGTCCTCTCAGATTTCTTCAATTTTTCTTCACACATACCTTTGGATGCCCTAGTTCGAGAGCTCTTTTCTCTTTGTAAATGCAAGGTAAATAATGAAGTGTCTAACTTCTTATTTATAGATTTTCCTTCTTTCCAGCATTAAATGTTATTTTACCTACCACCGTACTTAGTATTAAATGTGACTTTTTCCACTAAGCTGACCTTACGTGCCTTCACTTACACGCCTAACCTTACACGAAAAAAATTTCTACAACCTTTTAGGTGCGTAAACAATCCATCCTGACAAAAGACTCTTATGCGTGTGTTAATAATGCCGAAGGCACTTCTTCTGCCCTTCACCTGATTTTTGCTCACCTACCCGTGTTGTTCATGCACTTCTTCCTCGTATGTGGTTTCTTTGTCTTATCTTATCTCGACACCAAATTTTTTTCCACCTCTTCTTCCATGTGCTTCCTTCATCCTTGCGCTTTGTATCCATCAACTGGGAAATTCACCACAACTTCTACTGCCAGTTCAATTTGTATTACGGGCCTATACTTTGCATTACTCCACCCCACACTAAAATAGATGTGGTCCTCTGCGCATGCACAACCTTAAAAAAAAGTAATGTGGTTATCGGCGCCCAAGGCACAAAAAAAAAAACAAAAAACAAACAAGCGGATGAGAAAGGGAAACACAAGAAAGGAAAATTACATAAAGGAAACTTATACTAAATGGAAAAATTGCCTTATTACAAACACCAAGAAGACTTATTTATAGTAGGGCTTCAACCTACTTCCATTGAAATGGCCTAGTAATCTCATTCCATCTAGCACTCTCAAATGGCATGTGCACTGAATTAAGGATATCTGAGATGATATAGGGACCCAACCAATGGAATTTTATCTTTTGGGATGGCGCAGAAACTTAGAATCATATAACAATACCATTTGCCTAATCTCAAATTGTTTGTTTCTGATGTGGCGATCATGCCATGCTTTTTGTTTAGCCTTTTCAGCCTTTTGAATCCACCTGGCCAATGATCGTCTCTCATCCAATTTCATCAATTTTTCAATCCTTTCCTCTAGTGCTTGTTCGTCAACCAATCCTCGTGCGTGTGTTATATACGAAAAGGTAACATAAATTCAATGGGTAAGACAACCTCTGCGCCAAACACCAATTGGAATGGTGTGGCTTTATTCAACCTCTTGTAGGTTGTCCTATATGCCCATAGAATTGTTGATACTTTGTCATCCCAATCTTATCTACCAACGTCACAAATTTTGGTAGGGTATGACTCAGTATTTTATTAAATGCCTCGGTAGTTCCATTTGCTTGTGGATGGTAAGGGGTAGTCTTATGATGAGCCACCATGAACTCTGCTAATAGAATCTTGATGGTCTCATTTAGGAAATGTGTACCCCTATCACTAGTTAAGCTCAACGGGCATCCATATCGTGTAATAATATTTTCCCATATAAACTTGGTTGTTGTAGCCATTGTACAATCCTTGGTAGGTTTGCTTCTGCCCATCTTGTCAAATAATCCATGCAAGTGATTACATAGCGTGATCTGTCCTACATGTTTGGTGAAATGGGGCCTACAAAATCTATGGCCCACTTTTCAAATGGACTCTGCACTTGGAATAGGGTGCAAAGGAATTTCATCCCTCGCCCTAGTTTACTAAGGCATTGAAAATGATCACATGCCTTGTAATACTCTTTGTAATCTTGATATAGGGTTTCCCACCATAACCCAACTTGTAATATATTTGCGCACAGTGGTGTCCCCTGCATAGTGTCCACCTGCGCTTCCTCCATGTACCTCCTCCATAATAGCTAGGCACTCATGTTCTAGCACGCACCAGCACAACACTTCATCACATCCTAGTTTGTACAAATCACCACTAACTAGCATGTAGGGTGCGACGTGTATGGATAACTGCTTCCTCTCTAATTCTTTCATCCCTTCTAGTGCCATACCCATTTTGAGAAACACCACAATATCTTCCAAGTTTGAGGTAGCGCGTTGCAGTAACCTAAATAGTTGTGCATCTAACATGGTCTCCTCAATTATTTATGTGTCCTCTCCTTAGTGAATTCTAGACAAGTGATCAGGCCCATAATTACTCTTTTTCTGGCTTGACAACCACTATGAACTCAAATTCCTAGAATAGTAGGACCCATCGACATATGCGCCCATAGAACGGGCTTGTTTACCAAGTATTTTAATGCCATGTGGTATGTGTAAAATACAAATGGTGTCACAAGTAGATATTTCCTGAACTTGTGTAGCGCGTAGATCATGGATAATGCTTCATGCTTAGTAGTGGTGTAATTTTTTCTAATGATGTTAACTTTCTGCTCGTAAAGCACAAGGGATGGTTAACAATCCCTTCACCAGGTTGTGTGAGTACTACTCCAATGGCTGTACCAGAGGCATTCACATGAACATGGAAAGGCTTATCCCAAACAAGGAAATGAAGAATGGGTGTTGTGACAAGCCTATCCTTCAAAGTGTTGAATGCCCTCTGCTGTGCCTCTCCATAATGAAAGGTACTCTTGTGTCTAAGTAATTCCTCAAGGGTGCGGTGATCTTGGCATATCCCTTGATGAACTTCCTATAGTAACTTGTATGCCCAAGGAATCCACACACGACGCTTTGGATAGTAGGCTCCCCTAAACCCATGATGGTTGCAACCTTGGCGGGATCTACTAGTAAGCCCTCCTTATATATGATATGTCCCAATAAGGTTCCAAATGGGGTAGCAAAGACACACTTCTTGATGTTGATGGATATCCTCAACTTTCGACACATTTTAAACATTAATCTTAAGTTATCACAATGGTCTTGACTAGACCATACAGTCAATCATCCAAATAGACTGAAGAAATTTATGGATGAAGTCTGAAAGGCTTGCACCACTGATAATGTGCGAGAACACACAGTGGGCACATTCTTGATCAAAAGGCATGATCGTATAGGAAAAAATTCCCCATTCAGTGGCGAAAGATGTCTTTCTCTAGTCTTCCTTTGCAATGCACTGGTGGTACCCTGAGAATCCATCTGTGAAGGAGTAGACTTCGCACCTGGCCACTCCCTCTAAAATTTCTTCAATAAACGGGGTAGGGAAGGGATCAATGACACATACTGCATTCAAGTCACTGTAGTCACACAGATACTTATCCTCTATCCTTTTTTATGTTGATGACCATTGGGCTTATCCATTCTGATTCTTCCATGCCTCAATGATACTTGACACTATCATTTTGTCAATCTCCTCCTTGACCCATACGCGTAAATTTGGATTCATTTGGTATGGCCTCTTCGGATTGGGCACGTGCCTTCCTTTAGTTTTATCTTCATCTCCCCAAGGAATGGTGGATGCCCTTGAGTTCATGATACCCGCGAGGGAATAAATCTGGAATTTACGTAATAGATCAATGATCTTTGAGACCTCCTTTTCCGACCAATAGTCTCCAATGATTTCTTCCTTGGGTTTTGTCTCTGACCCAATGTTAACCTTCTTCATTTTTAAGGGCTCATGGTAAGTATGTGTCCTTTCATCAGCACTATCTATCAACATCATGTGTTCCTACAAAGTGGTTAACATCTAGACTCTCCATTTCCTCTCCATCTATGACATAAACCATCTTTCCTTTTTCCTTTTCTATGCATGCTTGCTCAAATTGCATCTCCTCTGACTTGTCCTCATTCGAAAGCGTGCCTCTAAATTGGGCTCACCTAGAAAATATAGTAGCATGTCTTCTCGCCGTGACACTATCCCCCATCTTAAGGTGTTTGATCACTTGCGATGCCTTATCCATTGATGGTTTTGTGCTCGTTATTCAAAAGCTTGGATGATATCGGTTGTCGGCTCTGCCAATTTCTGTCTATTAGTGGGGTTTTGAATGGATATACCATGCACATGCACAACCTTGTAGTGTGGAATATAGATTATGTACCCATAATGATGGTGGCAAGGATTTTGTGCCTCCTATCTAGGCCTTCTCACATGCTTGGATATGAAATGAAGCGGTCTCTTTACCATGGTAGTCTTGAATGACCATAGGCATGTTGCTCTGGAAAAACTTATAGAGAATGATATTCTTACCTCATGCCACTCTAGGAGGCTCTCTTAATGTGTATCCCACCAACGTGCTGCAATCCCAAGTAGACTATAACTAAGCATCCCTCTTCTTTCCTCCTCATTTTTCCACTGAGCTTCCATGTCCTGTAAGAAAATTTCAGGGTATGCCCCCAAAGTAACTTGGTAACTTCTTTCTTCCTAGGTGCTTGAGTGAGCACACCTTAGTTACTTTTGTCACAGACCCCCTTAGTTGTTTCCCAATTAACTCATAGGTCCTGTGCACCTAATTGTCACATGCCATGTTGGTGGTATCACTCACGAGACTTGGCATCCTCAGATTGGATAACTCCTTTCGTAGGGTGAATTATCTCTGGGTCTCTGATGGAGCGCACATAAATTCTATTAAGGACCTCTTCTCCCAAAGGTTCAGTGTAAGGCACCAAATTCCCATCCGTGAGAGGGATGATGACCCATTCATCCTTGTTCTTGAAATTGATATATCCTTTGTTAAACCTTAGGTCGGCATTGTTCTTATAACACCATGAGCACCCAAGTAATGTTGGAAAATTGTTTGCCTCGGTGAGCACCAAGACTTTGAAGTCTCCAGTAAACTTGGCCCCCTGAATTGTAATCATTGCATCCTTTAATACAATGGGCATTGCCTTAGTTTTTTTTTCCATATATAACAAATTCGAAGATGGGCTAATGCGGGCCTTCCCATTTGATGCCGGGTATCAATGTAAGAACATTGACTTCTGCTCCCATGTCAATCAATATGTTACTTAAGCCAACGACCATTCAAAGCTGCGTTGAGTGTGATTTCTTTGTCATAGTCAAGGCTATGGGGAGGGAGGTTAGCATGCAACACCTACCTTTCATGCTCCACTCCGACGCATGACATATTCTCCCATAACCATTCTCTAGCAAGGGAATAATATTCTCTTGCCTTAACATTTTCATACTTCCTTGACCTCATCTAGGTCCTTTTGCGGAGCCTTAACATTCCTTCTTTGCTCTTGCTTTCTTAGACTACTCCTTCAAACAATGGATTTCTCCCTAAAAACTCGAATGACATCCATTGTCTCTTGATACACTTCCTTCTAGTGGGCAAGGTCTAGATACTTCCCATGCACCACCTCTTCTCTTAAGACTAGAGTCTTTTTCCTTGGTACTTCTTTAGCACGTGTAACCTCTGATCGTGTTGTCACTAGAATAGGTTCTAACCCTAACTCATGCACCACTCTAGGCATCCATTGTGTGTCGACCTTCTTTATACTCACCATCCCAGCGCCCTTGTCCTTCCGGTGTTGTTGGCTCATGTGCTCAAACAACTTAGGGCACTCCTCATACTTATGATTTTTTCCCACCACGAGCACTGCAATAAATCTAGACACTCGCACCTATAATGTTCTATAGATCCACAATTATAGCAGGTTCCTCATGGGAACTCACTTCTTCCTCCTCCACGGTTACTATGACCATGGAATCCTCCATGAGAACCTCTCCCACGCACCCCTTCATCCGCACATCCTTCATAATGATGATCATCTTCTTTGGAACCACTGGCAAGGCTGGTCTAGCGCACACCATGATCAATGGCCTCATGGATATGGTCAATAAGCCTATAATCCTTAGTATCATGGGTCGTAGAGGCGAGATCTTACAATATCAAGACACATTCTTCTGAATTGCATGCTGCAACAAGGGGCATCTACTCACATCATGGTCCTCGTGACAAATTTCACAATCTACCGCTATGGCACATATTGACTTCCGGGGAAACTATCCTTGGCATGCCCCTCTACTTCACAATCCACGCACCAAAGACCACTATAAGTCTCATGTGCAGAGTTTGCAGACAACTTCTCTAACTGTTTGGCCATGACAACGATTTGAGCCTCTAGAAAAGGGCTTACACTAATATCAACACTCCCAACTGCTTCAAAGACATAAGGCAGCCTCTAGAGCCTCACGTGGGTTAGTAAATGTTTTATGGGACAATGCCCTCCTAAATGGAGTGATCAACCCTCCAAAAAACCATTGAGCATGTTGTGAAGGGTGAATTTCATATGATAATTTTGACAGGAGAGTCTTAAACCATGCATCATACTCCCACACACTCTCTATCATTCCTGTTGGATCTCCTTCAAAGCGCTGATGCTCTTCTATTTGAACTCCAGTATATGGAACTCTGCTAGGAAGGCATTTTTCAATGCGGTGTAATATACCACCGTTTGATAGGGGTCATAGTTTTTGTACCGGTATGCATGCGTCCTTGTAATGTTGTTGCAAACTGACTTGCCTTCCGCTCTGCAGGGTAGTGATCCCCTTCACGCGCCATAGCAATTCACACTTGTGCACATGTTCCGCAACATCCTCTATACCCTGGTAATCTAGCAAGTGTAAAGACATTTCAAAGATTACCTGAGGAGGTGGCTGAGGCCCCTGTCCTCCTGATCCATATCCTTGGTTCCCTCCGGTGTTCCCTCCACTAGATCCATTGGATCCACCAGGTCCTGTGCCTCCCGATCCACCAGTTCCACCTCTAGATCCTCCTGTAACCAATAATGGGCCTGAAGTGGTCACGCTAGTGTCTCCAACATACCACTAAAGCTGTGCATCAATGGTGATGCTGCGAGATTTCTCCACTACTAGAAGTGTATCCCACGCCACTCCCAGACGTGTTGCCTAAACCTTGCGTACTTGTACTTTGCCCAAAAATTCCTCCAAACATCGGAATGGTATGTGCAGCCATGGACATCCCAAACAAAAAATTATACCTTATGGGTGCCGATCGATCATTCCCACCCATACCAAGTGGGTTACCAATACTCCTTTGATTTGGAAAACTAGGCGTTAGGGGTTGGTCACCGGGTGGGTTGGATGTGTGTCAATGGCTCTCCTTTCTCCATGTAAAAACTCTCATCGAGATCTTTGAAGGTACCTCTCTCCTGCTCTTGCCAAGATGGGGTAACACAGACTGCTCAGGCTTCATGTCCTCTGTGTGAACTTCAACACCCTCTCATCGATATCTACCTCCATAGATCCATCACACTTGCGCAATCTCACATTTCCTAGTCATCTCCCTTTCACGAGCTTCACTATACTTGAGCCCTCTCTCCTCCATTTCCTTTTCAGCCATAATGTCTGCCATCTTCCTCCACCCTAGCTTCCTCACCCAACACTCGAGTAGCTTAGCTGGCCACAGGTAATGCTTCTAAAATCCAAGTGACGACCAAGATCTTCATAGCTAGAGGAATAACACTAAAAAATGACCCTCTAGGCTCCTCGAAACTCAAACTCAACAACTTTTGGACAAGAATACGTCAAAATGGCATATTCTAAAATGGAACTAGCCAACACTCCCTTCCACCTGGTGATCATAGCACATGTCAAGTAGATCTACATCATCTGACCTCGATACATGTCCGTATGTCGAACCATTCTTATACTCTGAGGCAGCAAAAGAATGTCCTCAGAGATAAGGTTAGGGTTAGGAGGAATACTGTAGAATGTCGAGATGATGTGCGCGTCGTAGAGAAAGATCGGGTGATTGCGAAGAACTCCTTTTTGTCTTGGAAGGACTACTGCGAAATAAGAACACAAGACCACAAGATTTTGATTAGATAATAAATGAGGAAGCTGCCTTGGGCCGGGAAGTATGAAACTTCCTTTCGAAGGTGGTCGAGTTCCCTGCTAATATGAATTAACACAAAAATCTTTGTAGAGTACTAATTAAATTGTTTGTGGGCCAGGTAGGGAAAAGGTTTGTTTTTCTTGGTTTTGATCAAAGGAAGCCGTGCGGTTATCTATAGCGATGGCGGTCACGATAATCGATCCGGTTGGTTCTAGGATCTTACGGGCTGGTTGTGGTGTTTGTAATGGCTGGTTTTGGATAGTATTGAGAAATGGGATGGTTAGAAGCTAAGGAATGATGGTTAGAGCAATAGTACGTTAGATAATGGGTTCGAGAGCGGATTTGGGAAGATTACAATTCCAAAAGCACAAGAAATGTTATAATGGAGGACATGCAAGATATAACTACTTGGTTTTTTTGATGAAGGTGCAAGTTGATCTCCTTGCTTTTGCCAACTCTTGGTTTCTTTACTCGTCTCTGCTTGGTCAAGTGAAGTTACGGACTCTGTGATCGCTTTGGACTCTCCTTTGATTAAAAATCCTTGGTGATCTCCAAAAATGAAATTCCGATCCGTTGTTTTGGTTTGGGAAGCCCATTTGAGGAGGCAGATGGCGGTTGCGTAAAGCGGCGGTCAGTAAGAGCCGGCATCGGTTAGGAAAAAGTAGGCTATTTTTAGTAAAATAGCCCACCTTCCCTACTTTTCTCGAGAGATCGATTGCGGGCTTGGTCAAGTGGCTAGAAGGTCGGCTTTGGAGTGCGAGTAAGGAGGCATTAGTTATGGATGTGAGTCTAGACCAAGTCATGGGTCCTAATTAGGTTAGTTTTAGGGTTAGGGCTAGGTCATGATGAAGTGGCAAAGTGAGGTGGTAGGTAAGGTGGTGTAGATTTATCAATTACAAGGCAATTAATAAATACTTGTGTAAGGTTTAGGTAATGAGGTTAGGTTGCGAAATGAGATGCGGGTCACGAGGGTCGTAAGACACAATTTTGGTGTCTACATTAGCCCCTTATTGTCGTGTAGCTTGTTACGTAAAAGGCTGCGCGGACAATAATATGAAGTGGTTTCTCATGTTAAGGATATAGGTAATCCCCCTCAAATCTAGCACAGATTGAGTGAGCGGGAAATCGGGGATAGGGTTGATAAAAGGTAAATGTTGTAGAGAGGATGGTAAGGTGGTGCGGTAGGTCGAGGAAGCGAGACGCATGTTGAAATGCAATAAATACGACTAGGGTACATGATTTGACTAGCAAACCAGCAATGTATAGGCAAAGGTCGATAGTTTATCCAAACAAGGGTGATATAATCGGTATCAAGGCATAGGAAGTAGCTCGGGGTATATAACGGGTAAGGTGCGAGCGTTTAGGCATGTTGGCGGTACGAATGGTTGGTTTGGTTGAGATAAGCGTCACGGTCTGCAAGTCAGAGCAAAGTTGGTCGACAGATCAAGTCGAGGACCCTAATCATGCTAAAACACGAACAAGTGAGCTCGATGAAACACAAGGTACGGGATGGATGGATAAAAAAAAGCGGTGATTGTGGGTATAGTATGGAAGTGATGCGGCCTTGGGTCGGGCCAAGTTGTTGGGTGGTGGCCATGGGTCGCCCAAATAAGTGGGTTGAGGCCTTGGGTCGGGCCAATTGGTAGGGCGAGGCCTTGGGTCGGGCAAATAGGTAGGTTGAGGCCTTGGGTCGGGCCAAATAGGTGGGGCGAGGCCTTGGGTCGGGCAATTAGGTAGGCGAGGCCTTGGGTCGGGCCTGAGGCCTTGGGTCGGGCCAATTAGGTAGGTTGAGGCCTTGGGTTGGGTCGGGCCAAATAGGTAGGTTGAGGCCTTGGGTCGGGCGATTGGTAGAGGCGAGGCCTTGGGTCGGGCCAAATAGGTAGGTTGAGGCCTTGGGTCGGGCAAATGGTGAGGCGAGGCCTTGGGTCGGGCGAATAGGTAGGTTGAGGCCTTGGGTCGGGGCGAATGGTAGAGGTGAGGCCTTGGGCGGGCAAATAAGTAGGGCGAGGCCTTGGGTCGGCCAAATAGGTGGGCTTGTCGGGCCTTGGGTCGGGCAAATAGGTAGGTTGAGGCCTTGGGTCGGGCAAATTGAGGCCTTGGGTCGGGTGGGCGAGCCTTGGGTCGGGCCAGTTGAGGCCTTAGGTCGGAGGTGGAGGCGAGGCCTTGGGTCGGGCCAAATAGGGGGCGAGGCCTTGGGTCGGGCGAATGGTAGTAGGCGAGGCCTTGGGTCGGGGGATAAGTGGAGGGCAGGCCTTAAGGTTGTGCGAGCCTTGGGTTGGGCGGACGAGAGGCGATATTGGTGAAAAAGAGGCGAGAAAAGGCGGCAAAGAATGGGGTAAAGGGTATCGAGGCCAAGCGTCGATTCATCATGCCGATATCGGTTAAAGGGCCGATACCGGTTTCTAGAAAGCGAAAAAGAAAAACATCGGTGTAGGTCGAAATACCTATAAAAAAGAAACATACGGCTTTGTCATTGTCACTTTTGTTATTTGTAATCCAAAATTGACTTATCGGCGTGGAGAGTTGATTTGGAGGGTATTGAGTGAGGTGGAGCTATTTGATTGGCGGAGAGAGTTGATAGTGGGCCCGAATAGTTGAGAGGCGGCGGTGATTGGCCAGGGGACCCAGCGAGATCGGGATTGGAGCCATGGCACAGGCGGGGAGGAGGCTGGAGGGGCTGGACCAGGTGGACCGCCACCACCCATCCCACCACGGCGGCGTGTCGTAAATGTGCAGTAGGTTCTAAACTCTTTAATTTGGTGATTTGGTTGATTTATGGTGTTTTGGGATTTGGGTAGGAATTTGTATTTTGTAGGAAATAATGGGTAAATGGAGGTAATTTGAGAAAGGGAGAGGGTAGATAGGTTAGATAGGCTAAAGGCGGTAGGTGTGTAAAATTTTAGGGTTTTTGGGTGGGTGAATGGGTAGAAATAGGTAAAAAAATGAGTTTGGGGGGGCGCGCAGGGGTTCGGCTCGGGAAAACGATGGCCGATGTCGGTCACTAAGCGGCCGCATCGGTCGCTAAAGTTTAGGAAAGAGTACAGATTGTTGGTGACCGGCGTCGGTGATGTATCGGCCGGCGCCGGTTGTGTGTGGGGTTGGGTTGGGGATGGGTGTTTGTAGGGGTTGGGTTGGGTTGGGGGTGGGTGGGTGGGGGGGTTGGGTTGGGGATGGTTTGTTTGTTTTGGGTTGTGGGTGGTTTGTTTGTTTTGGGTTGTGGGTGGGTTTTGGGTTGGGTTTTGGGGTGTATGGTGTTGGGGTGTTGGGTTGGGTTGGGAGTGGTTTTAGGGTGTATGGTGTTGGTTTGAAGGTGGATAGGGTGACTTGGTGGGGTGGGTTGTGTTGGGTTGGGTTGGGTAGGAGAGTCGGGGTATGGGTGGGGTTTAGGGTGTTGGGTTGATAGGGTTTGAAAGTGGGTAGGGTGGCTTGGTGGGGTGGGTTGTGGGGTTGGGTTGTGTTGGGTTGGGTTGGGGATGGGTTTTTTGTTTTGGGTTGTGGGTGGGTTTGGGTTGGGTTTTGGGGTGTGGGTGTTGGGGTGTTGGGTTGGGTTGGGAGTGGTTTTTAGGGTGTATGGTGTTGGTTTGAAGGTGGATAGGGTGTTGGGGTGGGTTGGGTTGGTTGGGTAGGTAGAAGTCGGGGTATGGGTGGGGTTTAGGGTGTTGGGTTGATAGGGTTTGAAAGGTGGTAGGGTACTTGGTGACTTGGGTTGTGTTGGGTTGTAGGGGTATGGGTGGGGTTTAGGGTGTTTAGGGTTTGAAAGTTAGGGGGTTGGGTTGTGTTGGGTTGGGTTGAGTTGGGTTGGGTAGGTAGAGAGTCGGGGTATGGGTTGGGTTTAGGATGGGGTTTAGGGGTTTTTAGTTGGGTTTCGGGTGGGTAAGGTAGCGTGTTGGGGTGGGGTTAGATTTTGGGTGTTAAAAAAAAAAAAAAGGGGGTAGATGGTAAAGTAGATGTTATTAGAGCAGTGGGTCTAAGAATGTGGGTTGATTTTGCGAGGCACGTCGGCGGTTGACGATGCGTGATAGGATGCCTCCACTATTGAGTCGGATGAGGCCACACATATCTGCGGCGCATTGGGCCATCATGCGCGAGGTGGGGCTTGGCGGGGTCGAGAGAGTACAGAAGCGTCGGCGAGAGATCACGGCGATGGTCGCCCTCATCGAGAGATGGGATCGGCGGCAATGTGTTCCATCTGCCCGGCCAAGGGAGATGACCGTCACATTAGAGGATGTGTATCGCATCCTGTGCTCTGCGATCGAGGAGAGGCCGTTTTCAGTGGATTCGAGAAGCTGCCATGGATAGCATCTGCGAGTTTTGGGGATGCGGCGCGCTTCTTACATATCATAAGCGCGAGCATTGGATATGGACATGTACGCGCACACAGACATGAGACACGGCTTGCCGTGTTGTGATGATAGGGTCACTGCCCGCCCTCCCGGATTCGAGAGGAGGCCGCTTCCCACGGGCATTGATGGGAGTGCTCTTGGAGATGGTGGAGGAGCACACTTTTGCATGGGCACCGGTATATACAGTGTAATTGCTCTCTGAGGAGTTATGGGGCTATCGCGGAGGAGGAGGCGATTTGGTATTTGTTCGACCTTTTTGTTGCCTTTGTTGGGCATACGAGCACATCGTATGCATCGAGGCGATAGAGCTACCCCCGGCGGCCGGGGCCACGAGATCGTATCCGATATGGCTTTCGAGAGGTGGTTGGGGTTGTGGGCGACCCACGGCGGTTGTTGCGAGTCGGGATGTGGCCTCTATAGACATATGCTAGAGAGGCCTTACCGCATGTAGACATTATATGGAGACCCTACGAGAGGTCACCGGCTGGCGGAGGAGCCCGCATACAGTGCGCACTTTGATCAGTATACATTGGATAGCGGGGCGGAGGCCAGGGAAATCTGGCGGATACCCTTAGAGAGAAGTGCAGCGAGGCGAGATGGGGCTGCCACGGGGCGAGCCACCTCCCTTCCCTCGGTCACGGGAGGGATGATGTAGAAGCCCCGCTGCCAGCCACGGCCTTGGGATCAGGCCAGGTAGCGGAGAGACCAGCGAGTGGGGGTGTGGATGATGACACGGAGTGCAGCGGCATCACTGAGTGCAGTAGAGGCCCAGGCGAGAGAGCGCGAGCGGCGAGTAGCACAGCCCGCGGCCAGAACTTAGCAGCGGTGGCTACGAGAGATCAGCTCGGGGCGAGTGCAGCTATTACGAGACGAGTGGTTAGGCTGCTGCACGAGCACGAATAGGGGTTTCGAGGCGGCTAGCTTGAGCTCGGAGTGCGAGTACGAGGCGGCACCACCACAGCGGCGGCCACAGTGCGAGTACAGTACGGCGGCCGTACAGCGTGCTGCAGCCCACGGCCCGAATACCACCACGGCCACGAGTGCGAGTACGAGCACGGTAGCACCTCCACGGCGCCCACGGCCACGAGTGCGAGTACGAGCTCGGGGATATTGGTGTTGTTAGTGCGGGGGACCGGCCCGATTCCTTGATGGCGAGAGATCGTTATATGGAGGTTAGAAGCGAGAGGCCGTTATTATCGGGATATTCTTGATAATGCGGAGTCGATTATCGAGCATATGCGGCTCATAGAGCGAGACCTCGCGCGGCCGAGAGATCTCGGGGAGAGGCAGCCACGGTGGCGTGTGCTGTGGCGAGGCGAGGCGAGAGCGCCACGAGGACCGGCGGGGAGAGGTGCGAGGGCGGTGGGGAGAGCGATAGATCCCAGCGTGGTTTTGTATAGGGACACGGGCACCGTCTGAAGCCGGTTGTATTGATAGAGGCTGCGTGCCTACATTTATTCATTGTTTTGATTGATTTATTTATTATATACGGCTGCGAGCGAAATGCAGGTTGTACATTTGATCCGACTGCGAGCGAGTATATTTTGATATGAGAGACCGGCTGCGAGCGAGTCGAGATTTGTGGTAGGTATTGCGGCTGCGTGCGGCTTTGGTATATTATGTGATCACGAGAGGCCCGATGTAGGGCACATTGTATTATTGAAAATTTGTATATATATATATAGATGATGTTTTGATCCACATCTTGTTTTTAAAATGTGTTGAAATATTTTGTTAATGGTTTGGTAATATATAGAATGTGTGATGAGTTTAATTGACATGTTGATAGATAGATGATCTTGATGTTTTTGTGCGTATATATGAATGACAGTTATGTGATAAATTGGTGGTTTTGTGACAGTGTGATATATATAGCGATGAGTTGGATCGAATGATGTATAGATTGATAGTTTTTGATATTTGTAGTTGAGGTTGTGTATTGGTATAAATGATGTTTAATGAAAATGTAATGTTATATGTGGTGGATGAACAAAATGTGGTAAATTGTGTTGTTTATGCGAGCAAAGAGGCGGGCGCGACAAAAATTTAGATGAGAAATGAAGAAAAGAACCTGTTTCAAAAAAGGGTGTGTAGCCAGTATCGGTTAGGTAGCCGATGTCGGTAGCTAATATGGCCGATATCGGTTAAGCAACCGATACCGGTTATTTAGGTATGGGCTTTTCTAAAAATAAAAAAGCTAGGGTGGCGGTGAAGTTTTAATTTTAGAGCCATGTACGAGAGGTTAAAAGCGCGAGCGCAGCGTTTTGGCAGCTGCGGACGAGTTTTGCATGAGAAATCGAGTGATAAGGAGAGAAGAGACAAAAAAGGAATTGTGATCGAGATTGAGAAGATAGCAAGGCGAGTTTGAAAAAAGGTGGTGATAATGGCGGGACGAGGAGAAACATCCGGCGAGGCGGGGACAGAGAGAGAAGACAAGGGCCCTGCATGAAAGCTCTATGACCCAAGAGGTAAAGCGTTTTGGTTGTGATTTGATTTCTGCATGGTTTTGTGAAGAAGATGGGGTAGAATAGGTGGGTAAATATGAGAAAGAAAACATGATAACAAGGGTTGCAGGTGAGGTAAGTGTTACCGGGTAGGCAATCAGGGGTTTCAGGTATGTTTATATGTATAAAAGCGAAAAGCGAGCAAATTATTGTCGTAGGTGGTTGTTTTTAAGGAAAGTGTATAAAATTGACAGTGACCGGTAGCGGTTAGGTAGAACCGGTATCGGTTACGTAACCGATATCGGTTACGTATAACCGATACCGGTTACTGGAGAAATTTCCAGAATGTTTGAAAAAGACCCTAACGGGTTGAATGGTTGTTTGTTGTTTTGGTGTATGCGGCGAGAGACGAGTTGAGGATGAATGATAGTGTGCAGTAGCTGTTATCGCGAATCGGCGGATGTAACACAGCGGAATGGACATTGATAAATCGTTTGGGGTTAAGTGGAATCCGTTATTATTCACGAATCGCACGTAACCATGGTATATTCTGGCGGCGATTGAGAGATGGAATCTGAGACAAATACCTTCTATCTGCAGCAGGTGAGATAGCGGTAACATTGGAAGATGTGTTTGGATTTTGAGACTCCTATTACGGGAGAGCGTATATCGAGCACTACCTAGCGCGGCACGGGAGCGACTGGTGATATTTGGTCCATACGCACGAGATTTGACACAGCGAGTTTATCGTTTACATATGGGGTAATGTATACGGCACACCACGAGGAGACAAGGTTAGCGGTGATGATATTAATGATAGCGGTAGGGTATTATGCATTACGAGGCGGAAGGGGAAAATTTCCAAAGGCATTGATGTGTGTTATACGGGAGATGATAGAAAGGAGGCGTTACGTTTGCATGGGCACTGCATATTTGGCGGAGCTATACGAGGGTTTATGGGCTTGTAGGCGAAATCACGGGACAACGTTGGATTGCTCATACTTATTACCTTTGTTGGGCTATGAGCACATTGTTTGTGTGCGACAATAGGCCCCGATCTATCTGGCGGAGAGGCCAGATACGAGAGGTTGGGATTGACGATGGGTCGAGCGAGAACAAGAGCAAGATCTCGAGCCGTGCTTGGGTGACATTGAGTATTATAGGCGGTATGGGAGAGAGTGCGATTGCGGATACATTGGAGGCCCTACGGGAACTATATAGTAGCGAGAACATAGGCGAGGAGTTGAGAGGTGTAGAGCGATTGAGGTGGATCGCGGGGCACAGGCCAGGTGAATATGAGAGGATTCCTATAGATCGCGTGCGGCGACAATTTGGATATGTGCAGGACATACCACAGGCTTATAGACCATATATGAGGATCGATGCGAGGCAGCATTCTCACCACCCCCGCCAACACCTCCAGAAGGGCCCGAGGAGATAGCAGCCGATCGCAGGGTAATGGATGTAGGAAATGACAGAGGCCTATAGATTATGGTGGGTAGCGAAGCTGCGAGGTGTCTGCAGCGCCACGACTGATGGTGATCACAGCGAGAGGATCGTCTGCGGCGTTTGGTTCAGCAGCTCAAGCGAGTGAATGAGACAAGAGAGATTGTTAGTGGTTGCGGAGTCACGGGCGGCGAGACTAGAGGCTGGAGTTCTCCATGCGAGAGGCGTATTCATATGTTACGAGGAGAGATTGGCGGATCGGTGGCGGTACCAATAGCGCGCAGTACCTTTGAGGGCGAGAGAGGCCGGCGAGAGGGTCGGCGATCACGATCATCACCTAGTTCGGGATGAGTTGTGATGAGTGAGTATATGTTAGCGAGGTATAAGAATAAGGATGCCGACACTGCGTGTCGATGATAGAGAAGATGTATTTGTTTAACATCTAAATAAAACTGAATATGTATGTTGATTTGAGTTATGATAATAATAAGATTGTCGGTGTTTTGATTTTCGGTGTTTCGAAAAAAGGATAAAGAGAAATGTGAAAAAATAAAAATACACAAAAATATTCATATTCACCATACAAGATAGGTTATGGTAGGGGATGGTCGAGCTAACCTTGGGAGACCCCATGTCTCCGAAGTGCTGCCTACATAGCCCATTGCACAAAGCAAGGAAGGGCCTCAGACCGATGTAGTTCTCCCTTAGGATCAGGGAGGGGTGAATTTAGGCAATTTGGTATGGTTTAGGCAATTTGTCGTTTGGTAAAAATTTGATGTTGGTAGGGTAATGTTGTTGGTGCTGATAGGATAATGTTGTTGGTGTAGGTAGGATAATATTGTTGGTGTAGGTATAGGTAAAGCAAAGGTTAGCATACCCAAGTAGTAGGGAATAGTGTCCTGATGAAGATCAACACACAATTCTAGATGCGAGGCAAAGCGGAAAAAGAGTGCTCCGTAGGTGAAAGAGCTAAACAAACCACACAACGTAGAGCGAGGCACGAAGCCCTAAGTGCCGTGTATAGGCGAGAAGTCCATAGTTGAAAAGAGTTGTATGATCACAATATATCGGGTGTACGTTACGTCCCTTGAGTTGAACAAATGGTGAGGTGATGTGGATGATATAGGCTGAAGTCTGAAAAGAACTTGTTACAACGAAAGAGAACCTACCCTAAATAGACAAGTCCATGACCCAAAAGAGTTCTTTTGAAGGAGGCTTGTATTTTATTAAATGTAGGCGATCGATGCGGGAAGTCTATAAGGGATATTGATTGTATTATTCTTGAGGTCTTCACGAAGGCTGATCAATGCGAGAAGCTTCGGATAAAAGGCTGGCCCATGTATAAGCTGTCCTTGGGAAGCGATCTATTTATAGTAGCGAGAGATGATTTTAGTGCATTTGTCCTTGGGGAGCGATCTATTTATAATGCTTGCAAGCAATAGTTTGGCATATAAATTTGTCCTTCGAGGAAGCGATCTATATTTAATTTTAGATAACTAGATGTTCTTTTGGCGTGAAGCATCTAGTTTAGTAGGAAGTTTGACTCAAGAAAATCCCATAAGAATACGGCTTATTTTAATACTTTAAAGTCATGGACTAGACTAAAAAAGGGGAAGGCATTATCAAGGGGAGGTGCGAAGTGATTTTGATTTTATTCGGAGATATAGAAAACAAAGTGTATGTAGCGGTAAATGAGCTCAAGGGACGAGCAGTAGGTAGATAAGGAGTGATGTAACACTAGATTCAACAGTAGAATGGTCGAAGATGCGAGGCATTAGGGGTTCGAGGCTCGGAGTTTACCATTAAGCGAAGCTAAGCGATAAGTGCACGATCCATAGGTGTGAGTGATTATATAAGGCCCAATCGATTGGGAGCAAATTTTCCACGTTTGCTCTTTTCTAGTTTGGTTACATGTTGATTCTCTTTGAGGACAAGATCACCAACCTTAAAGTGCGCTCATGAAGTCGCTTATCATAAGCACGCTTGATGCGTTTTGATAGATTTGGAGGTGATCGAGAGAGGTGTAAGGCGTCGTTCGTCAAGAAGCTCTAATTGGGCTAACCGCTCTTGGCGGAAATCATCGTTGGTGAGAATATCTTGAAGAGATATTCTAAGGGAGAGGTATTTGTATTTCGAGAGGCAAAAACAGCCTCGGTACCATATACCAATGAAAAGGTGTGGCATTAGTGGAAATACGAATGCTGAGTACGATAAGCCCAAAGGGCAAAGGGAATGTGATCGTGCCAATTTCTTCCAGATTCATTGGCGACTTTCATGAGGATTTTGGTTAGAGTTTTATTAGAAGATTGGCTGACCATTGGCTGCGGATAGTAAGGCGATGAGAAACTAAGTTTGATACCAAAGTTGTCACAAAGGTTTTGTAACAACTTATTTTTGAAAAGATTTACCATTATCATTATTAGGCGATGAGGAATACCAAAAGCGGCGAGATAATGTGATGGTTAATGAATTCGACAATTTTTTCTTTTTGATTGAAATGAGTGGGATGGCCTCCACCCATTTTGTGTAATATTCGGTCATTGTGATTATCCAGCGGTGGCGTTGTGAAAGGTCGGGTGAATCTCACCAATAAGGTCTAAACCCCATTGTGAGAAAGGCCAAAGATCACGAGCGACTTGTAGCGGGTGGCTAGGAGTATGTTGAAGATTGGCATGTTGTTGACACATGACACAGCGCTTAACATATTCGTAGCAGTCGTTATTGAGAGAAGGCCAATAATAACCTAGGCGAAGGATTCGTTTAGCCACGGCAAGGCCGCTAAAATGTCCACCACAAATACCGTCATGGACCTGTTGGATGGTATGAGTGGCCTCCATGCCAGTTAGACAGCGAAGGAGGATACCATCAAAGCCACGTTTATAGAGGAGTCCCCCCATGACAACATAACGCGAAACACTTTTAAGAAAAGCACGTTTTCCGTTACTAGTAAGATCAGGTGGGAGGACAGAGATTGTAAGGTAGTCATGAAATTGGTGGTACCAGGTATCCTGTGAATTAGTAGATACAGTATTTATCATACAAACTACCGGGGTTGAATAGGATGGGGCAAAAAGTTGTTGGACCACTGACGAATAATTGAGTCGGTTGGCGCGGCGGGAATTTGCGAGGCTAAGCAAGCCATAGTATCCATAAATTTGTTAGTGGAGCGGGAATGGTTTGTATAGAATAGTGGGTAAATAAGGCTAGAAGTGACTCCACGTGGTGTTTGTACTTACGAAGTTCCTCGTTTTTGCATTGGTAGATGCCCATAACTTGATTGACTACCGATTGAGAGTCGCGAAAATGTTGATAGATTTGATACCTAAGTGTGCGCATGACTTGGAACCTAGAACAAGGGCCTCGTATTCCATTTGTATTATTAGTGCAAGGAAATCAAGTCGGAATGAAAGAGGCATAGGTTCGGCGTCAGAGAGGATGAGAACAATGCGGCTCCTCCGCGTTGGCACTTAGATCCATCGAAGAAGAGGGTCATTTGATACGACACTTCTCGGCGAAAGAGTGGCGATGAGTTCGTCGGGGAAGGTAAAATTGGTAAATTGTTCCCGAGGTAGAGGGCCTCCATGAGTTGAGTTGATCTGCAAGAGTTTGTCCTTTGATTGATTTGTTGTATAAATTCAAGGTCGAGGTCGGCGAGGAGCATGAGCCATCGAGCGTGCGTTGGTTTAGGTGTGGTTTGGCGTACATATAATGAATGGGAGTCTGTGTTGGTGATGACGAAAGTTTTGTGATTCGGGAGGTAATGTCGGAGTTTGGTGGCGGCGAATGATAGGGCCGAGGCACAATTTTTCTACATGTGTATACCTAGTCTCGTAATCCACGAGTACGACTTATATAGTAAGCGGCTGCTCTCGGCGTGCGGGTCTCGATGGGCGAGCATAGCTCTATAGCATGGTCGGTGGCGGAAAGATAAAGGTAGAAAGGGCGGTCGTCTGGGGTGGGATAAGCACGGTGGCTGCAAGAGATATGTTTTGAGAGCTTGAAGGCTTGGTGACACTCCTCACTCCATTGAAAGGCAACGTCCTTTTTAGAAGGTGATGAAAAGGGTGACATCGATCAGAGAGTTGGGAAATGAAGCGCCGGATGGATTGAAGTTTACCTGCAAACTACGCAATTGTTTAAGGTTTTGGGTGGGGGCATTTCTAGGATAGCTTTTACTTTAGATGGATCGACCTCAATGCCACGTAAAGAGGCGATAAAGCCCGAGAAGTTTCCCGAAAGGACACAAAGACACATTTCTTTGGTTGAAGGCAGACGAGAATATTGTAGCAGAGCGATCAAAAATAATGGTTAAAACATCGAGATGTTCAACTGCGATGTTTAGACTTGCCGAGAAGATCATCAGCGTAATCTTCGAGGATAGTGTGCATAATGTCATGGAAAATGTAGGTCATAGCCCGTGATAAGTCGCACCAGCATTCTTAAGGCCAAAGCGGCATTACGGTATGAAAGTTCCCGAGGAGTTATGAAGGCGTTTTGTGTTGATCGGCGGGGCGACCAAAATTTGGTTGTAACACGAAAAGCCATCCATGAGAAAGCATTTCATGACCTTGATGAGATCAACAAGTTGATCAATACTTGGGAGGAAGTCATCCTTAGGGCAAGCGAGGTTAAGATCCGGAAATCCGTGCATATCAAGAAGTCCCCGTCGCTTTCGTGGCAGTGCGATGTTAGAAATCCATTGAGGATAGTCGATAGGCGAGAATGAAGGAAGCGAGAAAGGAGTCGTTGGAGCTCCTCTTTGACCGAGAAGCAATGCGTGGATGCATTTTCTCAATTTACCTTGGTGGTTTGGAATCGGGGTTTAGAGTGATGTTATGGGATGGCGATGGTAGGATCAATTCTGGCATGTCGGCGTAAGACCATGCAGCTTGGTTGCGAAGCACGGAGAAAGGTGGTAAAGGCGGCTCGTTACGATGTGTCAGTGATTGTCCGATCTTCACTATGTGAGGATCTTCCTCCGTGTGGATGTTGATTTCTATAGTAGATTCGTTCGGCATGGTTTGAGTTTGAGATGGTAAGGCACGTTGAATATAAGAATCATCGCGCTAGGTAAGTGAGGATGGAGTCGTCATCACGGCATTCAACAACATTAATCAAAAGGCGAATCCTCTTGATCATGTGCGGATACGAAGGGAAGAGAAGATGGGTCCTCATTATCGCGTTGATAAGTGAGAGGACCTATGAAGATAGCATTTATGAAAAAAAAAAAAAAAAAAAGTTAGGAGGGATAGATTCGGGGTCCATCGATTACGTGGGAGATGATGGCAAAGTGGGTGATGATGGTTCGGTAGGGCGGCGTCCTCTTCTTCGGGATACGGTGACGGGGAGGTGTCTCTGCGTAGGTGTTTCGGAAAAACCAAGACCACTGCGATCATTATGTTTGCGTGTGGTGATGGGGATGAGAGTATGTCGGCCTTGTTCGTAAAGGCCAAAACCAAAGCCTTTCCCACGCGCGGTGAGTCAAGAAGGTGAGGCGAAGCGAGCGATTTGTCAAGTATTGAAAATCGGATTGGAAGGAACCACACCAAGAGGAGGTTCGGGGGTAATGGAGGATGCGTCAACACCCCCATATGTTAGGTTAGTGCGGCAATAGGGGGTGGTCGTAAGAGATTATCTCCCCCGCGCGCAGTCGTAGGTGGGGTGTGCATGTAATTGTCCGTACTCTGCGGGGTAGGAAAGAACTAACGTTATATAGGCGATACTCCCCAGCGTAAGGCGATGAAAAATGTCTACTAAGGGGTCGGAGGTTGGGATGTTAGCTGCGGGAAGAGAAGTGGTTTGTGCTGGCGGTGGTTTCATCGATTGTAGGTGCGGTTGAGGTGGGACGGTTGAGGTATATTGGAAGAGGATGGTTGGGTTGAATGTATGGGTGTCTTAATTGGTATAAGCACATCGTTTGGGCGGTATAACATATTGCAAGTTTTGAAGGGGAGGATCAGCTTTTACGGTGTAGGACTTCCCCTCGTACTCAAATTTTATACATCGATGTAATGTTGAGGAACGCATCCCATGGCCGGATCGAGGGCGACCTAGCAATATATTATATTGGAACTCTCCTTGAGGACATAGAAGAGTTCGGGCAAAGTACGTGGGCCTACGCGAATGTTGAGGATCACGGTGCCTAAGGAAGAAATAATAGCATCATTGAATGACCCATGACATGATGGGGTTGGCACACATGCAACTAGAAGGGATGTTCATTTGTTGGAAGGCTTTTGAAGAGATGATGTTTAGGCTAGCGCCCCGTCAATCATAACCCAGCGTACTCGAATGTCTCGGACGTAGCGGAAATGAAAAAAGGCGAGTCGGGGTCTTACATGCAAAGTCGATAATTTCATCTTAGAAACTAACGCATGGCTTGTTGTTTTGAGGCGAAGTGGTGGGGAGATGGATTGTTTGGTGAGAGAGAGCAACGTGATTGGGTGTTAGAATGGAGGCCACAGGCGGGGTTTCGTTGGGTAAAACCTCTATCCCTTGAAGGATCTCAACGAGAGCTTGTCGATGAGATTGAGTGCGAATGAGATCATATAGTGTCATTTTACGGGCGATTGATGAAGCTGTTTGATCATGGTTCGGTGGGCAACTCCATTAGAGACGGGATAGGCGGGTCCACGAATAACCACTTTAGGTGGTGGTGTAATCGGGGTGGTTGAAGGAGAAAGAGATGCCGCAGGTGTGTTTTCTTTCGCTTTCCCATTGTTTTTCTGTCCTCGAGTAGCGACACTAATCATATTAATCTCGTAGACCTGAGATGAAGAAGATGGTTGGGATAATTCATGGTCTTCAAGAGGTGGGGTTGTAATAATGATCGATCTTGGTGAGGCGGGGACAGATGGTATAGTAGAGGAATTGGCGCTAGAGGTCTCTCCCTTCGTAAGTTGTTTTCTTAATCTTTCGATCCGGAAGAGGTGGTGGCGAAGGATGGTTTTAGAGCTTTGCATCCTTCACATCATGTCAGGTGTGCGGTGATAGGCGCAGATTTTAGACTCATCATAATCCACAGTCGGGGCTTAGGCGGGTCATAAGGTCTAAGTGGGGGTAAGAGATGGTCGCATTCTCCACCAACATAGCAAGGATTTTGGCGTAGGATCCTTTGAGTGGGTCAAAATCAGAAGAAGAAGATGAGGGTATTGATTGTGTGGGTTGTGGTAATGTTTGGGCGTGTTTAGTTCGTATGGGTGGTGGTTTAGTCGAGGGGAGTCTTGACACATGTTTTTCACTAACGTGGTTTCTTGGACCACAGAAGTTACGTTAATTTGGTTAGATGATGAGGCTACGAGATGGCATGGTAGCGGGAAACAACCACGGAGAAAGGGAGTGCGAGAAAATAAATCCTTTGATGATGGGATTGGTTTAGGGTTGATAGGTGGACCGGATACGCGGGGTAACGATGTTGTGATACCCTTTGATCTGTATAGGTGTAAAAGGCGTAGGTTGTTTTGAGAAAACAAAGGAGGTATGATATATTGATGTAAGGTGGAGAGGATGAGGTCCCGATATGGAAGGTGGGTGTGAAGATGAGGGTTTTGATAGAGGCCGGATTGCGTTTGTCTCTAGGTGGCGGGGCGGGTTTATTTTGGGATAAATCGAGTCGCTTAGGCGGGTGTGTTAGGCCCAGGCATTGGTGAGGTCCCAAGCGTAGGGAAGATCTGGTTAAGTTGATAGAAGTGGACGGGAATTTGGTAGAGGTGAGGGGGTGAAGGCGAGAAGCAGGGGCATTTTAAGCACGTAAGCACTTCGGGTAGATGGTGGAGACATCGGGATCGGTCATTTGCATTTGAGTAGAAAGCAGGAGTACTCAAAGCGTTCCCATAGGAACTGTCATCTTACGTGGAATGGCAGTCTCAGTGTAATTTGTAATTTTAGTACGAGAGGAAAAGTGAGTTGTAATTCCAATCCATTGCGGGTGTGACACGGGAGGCGGATGAGGCCTTTGTATCGGTAGATGCTAAGAGGTCGACGGGTTGTTGAAAAGATTTAGGTGATGAGGACTAATAGGCGAAGAAGGGCATGTTGGAGAAGTGTCTGTCATGACTAAAGAATTTAATGATGTCGGTGCGAGAGATTTCTCATCTAAGGATGTCAAAAGGAGTGGCGTACCCTCCTCTTGTGCGGCAAAGTGGTAGAAGAAGGCGTGGGAAATGGATAGATTAGACAACATCCGCTCATGATCTTGTAGGGATGTGGTGTAAGAAGACTCATTAATGGGAAGGAAGCACAGGCGATTAACTCTTCTATGGGTAAAGGAATGATTTCGCTTTGGCTTGATGGTGGTAAAGGAGGTTCGGGCTCTGTGTTAGTGAAGAGGCTTGATTCAAAATTTTCTCGATAGAGGCTTTTGGTGGGTATCGAATCTGCATGGATCTCATGAACACTCTCCTCGGCTAAGATATCTTGGTTTACGTTCTTTCTTTGGGCGAGTGATTCGGGAATGGCTTGTTGAAAATTTTCAGATTTCGGTTAGCGGGCGTTAGGATTATCGAGTGTTATATCCCCTGCATCAACCATTTCTGCACTATGTTTTTCAACATCTTGCGAGTTTTCATGACTATGTCCTTTTACGCGGTGAAAGTTACAAAAGTCATTTTCTTTGTACCGCAGGAAGGTATTGCGCGGGTGGAGTCAAACCAGTGAGGTTTACGAGGGGGCAAGGTGATAGCTTGACTTTGAGCAATTTCTCTAGGATGATGCCATAAGTTTCTCCCGAGGAGTGTAATTGGTGGGCTCGGCTTTGTATTTATAGGTGGTTTTGGTGGAGTATTGGACGGTGGTTGGGATTTGACCATCACCGCGTGGACAGCTCCTTTTGATTTAGAAGAGGTTGACGCGTGAGGAGTGGTGGTATTTGGTTTATTGGTAGAATCGGGAGTTCGGAAAGTGGAGTTCTTGTTCTTGTGACAATTTCTCTTCCTCTAAGGCTCGAATTTCTAATTTTCGAGCCATAGTAAAACCTCGTCGAATGTACGGAAAGTTTGAATTTGGAGGGTAGGGGAGATGTGCTTAGCGCATGCCGCGTAAAGAGTTCGATAAGTTCGGTTTGAGGCAAGGCATCGTAAGTTGGTTGATAAGGCCCGCCATCGTCAGCGAAATCTGCGATAGATTCGTCTTGGTGTCGGATGGCATAAGTCGGTGATAGATACTTTCTTGGCAATGTTAATGGAGAAATGATCAAGAAAGATTGGGCTAGTTGGTTAAAAGAGAAGATTGAGTCTTTGGGTTAAAGCAACTTTGTACCACTCAAGCGAGGCCACGATAAGGACATGGGAAAGGTGCGGAGTAATGAAGGCATCATCATGGGCAATCAAATAACAAGCATGTCTAAATGATCGCAAGTGTTGTTGAGGATCCTCTTTCTTGTTAAAGCGAGTAAACTTTGGCAACTCCCATTGAGGAGGATATGAATGAAGGGGACGAGAAGGGTGAATGGGCTCCCGACAAACTTGCTCGTATGTCAAGCGCTACGACTTCTGAAAGCGGAAGCCTCGGGTTTTGCATTTTGTCCATCATTTGCTTGATGAAATCTGTGGTTGGATGAGGTGATGGTGCCACAGAATAGGGATGTCCCATATAAGGTGTTGAGGTTACGGGATACGTGTATGGGAATGAAAAGGTAGGCGGAGCTTGAGAAGGAAAGCTCGTTTGAATAGGTGGCGAGAGAGTAAGTCATGAATGGAGTAGTGCGAAAGAGAGGCGAGATAGGCGGTTGGTGGTGGCGATACGTGGGGTCAAGATTAACAAAAGGAAAGCTAATCGGGGTCGTATGAACCTCTGCATTGTCGGATTGGGAGGCGGGGCTAGTGATGCGGGAAGTAAGGTATTGTTATCGGGAGGAGTAGGAGCTAAATGAGCAGCTATACTAATAGGCATGCCCATAAGGAGGTGACCATCGGGCGCACGGTCGGGGTATGAGACAAATAGTATTATGCAGTGGCTGGGATTAGCATCGAGAAATTTGGCAAAGTCCTTGTCTCCTACGAGGAATTTGGGGATCTCACTTTGGTGTCAGTAGGGTTTCTATAGAATGTGAAGGGGTGATTCGGGCAAAAAAGCAGAGCAAGCGTGTGAAACCATGGCGGCTTGCTTCCAGTGATGACAACCATGACCGAGAACACGGGAAAGTTTCAATCTATCGAGGACAAAAACAACCTCGAGAATGGTGAATTTAGCAAGTTCTTTGGTTTGTCGAAGTGAGAGAGGCGATGGCCGATATCGGTTTTGTAACGGTGTCGGTCACGGGGAAAAGCGGCGTCGGTCCCTTAACCGATGCGGTGTCAAAAATCTAGAATAAGAAGATACAAAGGGGCTAATTTGATTTTTGCAGCGTTGAGTAGTTTAGCAACTTATTGATCACGAGAAGACAAAGTATGACGAGAAAGCGAGGATTTGAAAACAAGCGAGGCACACGCAAATGCAGAGATTAACCTTAGGGTTAATTTTAATTATTGTGGGCTTATGCCTTTAGACGTAGAATGATGTCAGAATCCTAAACAACAAGACTTAGGGGAAATGTCAAGTTTGTTTTGGCTTATAAGGTTACCTCAATCGGGCGGAGGAATACCGCGGAAAAGGGGGGATGTTTGAGATGTTGTGTTAATTGTGAAGTGATTCAGTATGTGTTGTGCAGTGAAACTAAGGTTAATTTCCTGTCAATACCGTGGATATCACCCCCACGTGTACGACCTGTTACTTAATCTATGTTCACTAGAATTGAAAAACAACCAGGCAGGAATGTAATGCATGTGTTTTAAAACCCAAATCGAAAGTGATATTCGATGAAGCAAAAGAGATGACTTTTACTAATGCAAGATGCAAAAACAAAGCAAGTTCTTTTACCAGAATAATAAAATACCCTGTGAATATCTCTAGAAGAAGAAAACAGCAAGTATGCTCCCTATAATAAAAGCAAGCAAGAAATAAAGAAAAACCCAAAATGGGTCCCACAGGTCGTGCCAAAATGTTTCACTCGGAAATGCTTCGTTCCTTATAGAAACAGATAAGGTTAGGGTTAGGAGGAATACCTGTAGAATGTCGAGATGATGTGCGCGTACCGTAGAGAAAGATCAGGCTGACTGCGAAGAACTCCTTTTTGTCTTGGAAGGACTACATGAAATAAGAACACAAGACCACAAGATTTTGATTAGATAATAAATGAGGAGCTGCCTTGGGCCCGGGAAGTATGAAACTTCCTTTGAAGGTGGTCGAGTTCCCTGCTAATATGAATTAACACAAAATCTTTGTAGAGTACTAATTAAATTGTTTCGTAGGCCAGGTAGGGAAAAATTTGTTTTTCTTGGTTTTGATCAAAGGGCCGATGCGGTTATCTATACCGATGGCGGTCAGCGATAACCGATCCGGTTGGTTCTAGGATCTTACGGGCTGGTTGTGGTGTTTGTAATGGCTGGTTTTGGATAGTATTGAGAAATGGGATGGTTAGAAGCTAAGGAATGATGGTTAGAGGCAATGGTACGTTAGATAATGGGTTCGAGAGCGGATTTGGGAAGATTACAATTCCAAAAGCACAAGAAATGTTATAATGGAGGACATACGCAAGATATAACTTACTTGGTTTTTTTGATGAAGGTGCAAGTTGATCTCTTTCTTTTTGACTCTTGGTTTCTTTACTCGTCTCTGCTTGGTCAAGTGAAGTTACGGACTCTGTGATCGCTTTGGACTCTCCTTTGATTAAAAATCCTTGGTGATCTCAAAAATGAAATTCCGATCCGTTGTTTTGGTTTGGGAAGCCCATTTCTGAGGAGGAAGGCCGATGGCGGTTGCATGTAAGCGGCGGTCAGTAGAACCGGCATCGGTTAGGAAAAAGTAGGCTATTTTTAGTAAAATAGCCCACCTTCCTAACTTTTCTCCCGAGAGATCGGTTGCGGGCTTGGTCAAGTGGCTAGAAGGTCGGCTTTGGAGTGCGAGTAAGGAGGCATTAGTTATGGATGTGAGTCTAGACCAAGTCATGGGTCCTAATTAGGTTAGTTTTAGGGTTAGGGCTAGAGTCATGATGAAGTGGCAAAGTGAGGTGGTAGGTAAGGTGGTGTAGATTTATCAATTACAAGGCAATTAATAAATACTTGTGTAAGGTTATGCGGGTCACAAGGGTCGTAAGACACAATTTTGGGTCATAGCATTTAGAGGAATAACACTAAAAATGACCCTCTAGGCTCCCTCAGAAACTCAAACTCAACAACTTTTGGGCAAGAATACGTCAAAATGGCATATTCTAAAATGTAACTAGCCAACACTCCCTTCCACCAGTGATCAATAGCACATGTCCAAGTCAGATCTACATCATACTGACCTCTGATAGTCATCTTGGGTCCACATGCGCGATCTATAGAACCAACTTGATCTAGATGCGTATGTCGAGAGCCATTCATATAGCTCTACTAGGAAGCAACAAAAGAATGTCTCATACAACTCATGGTATAGGTTCTCTTCTACCCATCCACGCATATTGAACTCAGGTCCAATGTTGAATCTTTGAGAAAACTCATCCTCTCGTGCTCTTGAACCACATTTCAACACTTTCTAGAGTCAAGGCGCTTTGTCATTACACATCACAAAGATAAAGATGCATGCCATTTCTCACAACAACTTTGAAAAGAGGTCCTGAAAATAGAACCAAGATGTAGTCATTTTTATGCCTTCTCAAAGAACAAGGAAATCCCATGTGTGTCGTCACCTATCATTTGATGGGAGTTGGGCACTCACCCGAGGCACACACAAGCACCAAGTCCCTCCTTTATATGAGTTGTGTGAGAATGCATTATTTATGACAAAAACTTAAGTGAATAGATTGGAAAGGAACCATACATTCATCTTAGAGCTTAGAACGAATTCTAGACCAATGTGTTCATTCATATAAGAAAAGCACTACAAAACATAGATCTGAATCATAATATAAAAGAAATGCATAGGGGTTTATACCCACTCATATGAAATGTACATATATAACCGATCCATACAGATGTAAGTAGAACTAGAAACACACATATATTCATATTAAGCATGTTGATAACCACATTACATTAACTGGGGCAGTCACAAATCCATATGATAGTGCAGACCAATGTCATGCATCGGAGGCTGGACTTAGGCCCTTCATAATACAAAGAAAAATTATTCAGACCCATCCTCTTGATATAACATACTCCTACAAATCCTCTAAACCTAGCCTATGGAGCTCTTACTAGTATCCTTGCATGGCTCGCCTCTCTTCAATTCTCGGTCTCTCTTTTCTTCTACCGGGCGCTCATATATATAGCCTTGTCAAGCACCGCCATGCCTTGCTAAAATTGTAGATTTCTTGCCATGTGTCCAAGTGGTCCTCCATGGGAGCATGCTTCTTCAGATGTGAGCTCTCCATCCTTTGCCATGATGACCTTTTGGAATCTTCTATCGTAAGGTATATTCCTTCGTGGGCACCAAGTTGTCCAGGATGGCACCTTATCCACTTCACATGTGCATTGGGTCATGTTTTCCTCATGTTCTACCCGATATGCCAAATATGGCTAAGTCTCAAGATCTTTGCTCTGCCTTGCACGCGTGCCATTGGTTCTAGTAAAACCCTCTTAAAACCATGTCTTGTGTGCTTTCTCCTTGCGCGCCCTTCTTCAAATAGGCCATGCGTGCCCATCCACCTTGTACTTTGCCAATATTTTAGGGGCCCAACAATGATTGCTGTTGACGAGGGTCATTGTTCTTCACTTTAGTTAAGTATTTATCGAACCGAGGGGCATTCGGAAGTTATATGCTATAGGCAACATAAGAAAATATCTTCACAATAATCCCACTTTGTCTAAACTTAAAGCAATAAACATTTAAAAGATAAAGCAATTCAAGAAAACAATAAGCTAGGCAAAAACAATAAACTATTGAACTAAACGTATCTAATCTAGAAATGAATAAATCTTAACCAAGTTATCTAATCTAGCGAGTTCTACAATTTATTCGATGAAAAGAACAAGAAACAAAAAAACTAAGAAAATACCAGAAATGTCCTCCTCCTTGGGTAAGAATGGCCCTTTCTCTCCCCTTAGATTCGGCTTCAAATTAATCAAGAATTACTAACACAAATATTCAACAACTTCAATTGTATTAACTAATTTAATGTTCCTTACAAAAGAGATAAAAATAGAGATCAACTTCCTTCAAGCTTACAATGAGGTATTTGTAAGAGGTGCTTGAAGTTTGAGAGTTTCAGTCTCTCATTAATACCAAACTACTTCATTCATGGTGGCTTATTTGAACAAAATTCCTAATAGAACTAACTTATAAATCCAGCTTGTTGATTGACAAGTGGAGACTATTACAAATATCATATTACTAAGCAATTAATAAATTTTCCAATTTAAAAATTACATTAGGAATCTCTTCACGAGAAGATGGAAGAGTGTTCATTCTTTCTTTCTCGTTGTATGTTAAATAGATGGCATTGGATTGCCATGTGTTTAGTCGAAAGAACTCTTCTTCAAGATCCTCATGGATTGCAAAATCCATCCCAATCTTCTCTTGTTACGTGGCTTAACAAATGAGCATTTTTGTCATGGAGATGTAATTTATGGGTTGGAGTCTTGATCTTGGAGGTTCAAGTCTGGAGATTTTGTGGAACTCCAGAGGTTTTTGTAGAAGTCCCGTGCTTCTTTTCTACTAGTTCGAAGTAATAGCGACAAAATCCAAAGCTCTTTTACTTAGTCTAAATTGTGGATTTTTGATCATTTCATTAATCTTTGTCCTTTTTGTGGCTTTGATTTGCATGACAAACCTTCTATCTCACACTAATTGTTAGGGTTTAGGGACAAACAAGTTATAATGCTTTCAAATTTAATTCATTGTATATGCATTATACTTAATCTCTAACATAGCTAAAAGTCTTTCAAAGAAGATTAAGTCCATTCTAAACTTACTAAAAATGAGGAATTAAACTTCAAAAAGATGAGATTATTTGAGTCTCATCCCTCCCCTAAATTTTAGGACCCTAAAATCCCTCTTGCAATCTATCCCCCTCTTCAAGATTCAAGGATTTAATTATTATGTTGTAGTCATAATCTTGGGTATATGTATTCCATATTTTATTCCCTATGGTTGTGTAACCTTTGTTCTTAATAACCCAAGTTCTCCATTATTTGAAATATTCAAGAGAGTTATCTTCCCATGATTTCCAAGACAATCTTGATGCCCAAGCAGAGGTGATCGATGAATGCATTCGATCCACTCATGTTCAAGTGTTTTGATTATGGGGACTAGTGTTTGGGATCTTGTAAAAGCCCATCTTAAGTTATTTGGACAAACTACCTCCTTTTTCTTGAGCTTGTGCAGTAGGTCTTGCCATCTTTTCTTCATGCTCGAGAAGGTTATGTCTATATAGTTTTCAAAGTATGAAATAGACTCCTCCAACTTGGTGTAGACACAAAATCTATGCACTTGGGTACATTTCTAAGTCCTAAAGTAGACTAATGTATACATGATTCCTAAGCAAGAAATCTAGTGGTTGACAACTCCTTTTTCATTTTGGTTACTTTATCTCTCACACTTTATTGGACTTATACATCTTATAGCTTTGTCAGCACTTGATTGATTTATCTTTTAATGGCCTCAGACACTGGCGCCCAATCTGGGACATGTCCCTCTTAGCGCTCCTATCCCTCTCTTTCTTCATTTTACTCTTTTGGGTCCTTTTCACTTCTTGGTCACCTTTTAAACACTTTGGGTCAGCCTTTTAGTTCATCAATTACAAAATTAAAACGAGGGAATCATACATATATTTGGTTACTTCTCTCAAATAAGGGGCCAAACACCATAAGCATTATCTATCACTTGCTTTAATATAAATCGAATTAAATCTATATTTCAGAGTAACTAATGTAGTGTATGATATATAAATGATATAATATAATAAATGGGCATGCAACAAGAAAGCAATAATGTGAAACCCCAAGCAATGGAGAGAAATAGGGTGACTTAATTGATTTCACACAATATGGAGATGATCTAGGTAGGATAAATGTTGAAGCAAACCTGTAAGTAATGTCGTTAAGGCTCACTGGAGGTTCGTAACTCAAAAATGTGCAAAAAAAAAGCACCCACGGGAGGACAGGAGTGCCCGGGCACTAGTGAATGATCGGGTCCTAGTGTCCACCCAGATGCTTAGGTTCTCATTTTTTACGTGTAGAAATATCTTCATTATTGGTTTTTGTTGTTGCTCTGGTTTCACTCCTAGATCGTCGATTGTACCTGTAACCTAAAAAAATTGTCTACCTACACATGTCCACAAACCACGTCAAATATAATAAAAATATATGCATAATATGGAGTTGGAATAACCCAGACATTCACCGAAGAGTGAACTTAGTATCGAGTGGTGCACTACATTTCAAACTCCATGTAGTTATGTGTGAATGTGTGTGTAATGATGTCTTAAGTTGCCCTTGTGTAAGTTGCACTATGATAGCGGGCTAGATCTAGAATTCTCCAAGTATGAAAATGTGTGAGATGAAATATAATAGACTTCCCCTCCTATGTTGTGTATGCAGAGTGATGCAGCCCTTGTCCATTGCATGGATGTGTTAGATGGATGCTTTGTAATGTTATTGTTCCTTTGGATGCAAGCTTAGGTGATAATAGATAATTCAGTGCTTTCACCCATTATTTGAGAGCTATAACTATATATATATATGATTCCCTTGTTTGAATTTCATAATTAACAACTAAAAGGCCAACCCAAAGTTGTAAAAGATGACCCAAAAAATAAAAGAGACCCAAAAGAGTGAGAAAAGGATAGAAAGGGTCGGAGCGCATGGGCACTTTTTTCCTAACTGGGCGTTAGTTTATGAGGCCATAAAAGATAAATAAGTTAAGTATCGTCAAGGTTGTAAGATGTGTAAGGCCAATAAAAGTATAAGAGACAAAGCAAAAGGCCTAAAAGACGTTGTCAACCACTACTTTTTTTGCTTAGGAATCATGTATATATTAGTATGCTCTAGGACCTAGAAATGTACCCAAGTGAATAGATTTTGTGTTTACATTTCTCCCTAATTTATGTTGTTGAGTGAATACTCGATAACATACAGATAGATAGAAGATTTGACGTTATAATCATGTAGAGAAGAGTGTAGGCGATAACGTGCCGAGTGGACAAGTGAAATATGAAGTGATCACAATGTGGAGCGTGGAGACTAGGAAAGAGAAGTAGACCCTAGAGGTGAAGTGTATGTGTAGTAGTGTGTTGTTGGATTTTGTGCTTGTTGATGTGAGTTGCTTCTTGTTGCATGTTAAGGACATACCTATAAAATAAGAGCGAGAAAGTAGTCAAAGTTCCATATATCAAAAATCAGAGTAATGCATGTATAAGTAAGTAAAGTGTGAAACACTGATATATAAGAGAGTATGAGATAGAAAATTTTCTTGTTTTTTTGGAGTTGTTGGATTTCAAAGTTGATGGTGAGGTTTTTGGGTGATCTCACGGTAAGAGAAAGTTTTTGGGCAATCTTATGTTGAGAGCGATTTTTTTGGGCGATCTCACACCAAGAGAAGAGTGTTGGGGGACAAAGGTTTATCTTTTCTCTCCTTCCATGATGCTTCCTAATAAACACCACCCTATGCAGATGGTATGTCCCTAATTTGTTCTTATTGTTTCAATCAGAATCGATCAGAATCGATAGAATGAATTTTGTAATTGGAGGAAAGTGCCGATATTGAAGAATTATATGTAAACTACTGGAGATTGCGTTAAGACGAGAAATTAAATATTTTTTCCCCAGGACACAAGCGTCCACCATTATTGTCTAAGGACCGGGCGTTAATGTGTGCTCTGTATTTTTCCCAAGTATGATTCTTATCCAAGTTGTAACTACGTACTTGTGTTGATTTTGATTTTGTATTGTAAGCTATGAGCTGCTATAGGGGCAATTTGTTCACCCAATAGATGCCCCCTCATTTGGGGTGCATGCTGCGGCAGCGTAGGGGAATGCGAGTCAAAGGAGAGGACCAAAAGTTGATATGCATATCTGAAAGTGAATACCTGTAGGGGGTAGGGGATTTACATGGTAGAAACCAAGGCACATGCAAACAAAGTAGGCTAGTAACAAGAGTTAGTAGAAATAAGCTAACATGTAATAGAAGACAATGTAACTAGCAAGTGTGAAGACAATATAGACCATGAAAAGTGGGTTTCATACATAGGACATTTCTCACAATGTCACAAGACAATCAGGGCCAAAGTGGCCATAAGCAAACAATGAACAAGCAAGGCATAGGGCATAACCCATAAATAATAACAAACAATAAGAAACAAGAAGTGATAGATAGACATGGTTGTATTGATCCTGCAAGACAAATGCTACACATGAAGCACTGTTAGCATGTTAGAGAGATAAATAGTATGTCAAAGCATGTATAGATCAGTGAAAATTAAAGTGATAATAATGAGAAGTAGTAAATAATGTGACAATAGAACATGTGATGTATGAAGTATAAGAGTAGCAAAAGTAGATGCCCCAGGAGCCTCGGTGGGATTGGTAAAGAGTTGTGTCGAGCATCATGCATCATATATGAATCATGTGAAAGGTCCTGCATTCACCTCAAGATACCAAGTGAACACGCATGTGTATATAGAAAAATATAATGACATACTAAGAATTTGGCTAGCATAGTAAGAAAAGTGTAACATGTAAGTAGTATAGGATAACAAGAGTAAATGCAACCAAGATATACAAATGCGGTGCAAGTGTAATGGTGTGTTGCGATGTGAAGATGAGGAGGGACTATGTTTCCCTTATCATATGTTTTGAGCTGCGACTCATTTATAAATGCTCGCAATGACGATCAAGAATGAGCCATAGAAAAAGAGTGTGTCATCGGGAAATGAGTGTTGTATGTGTGATTGAGACTAGATGCTAGAAAAGATGTATCTTGAAACACTAAGCATGAAAAGTATGTGATGTGAGGTTCATTTAAGAATTAGGCCCTCAATAGTTAAGTGTAAACTGTAGCACTAGAGTGCATCATCATGTAATGAGGAGAAAGTATGTGAGCTAATGATGTGGTGATGCTCGGAGAGAGAAATACGAGCAAGAGAGAATAGTAGATGTTATGAAATATGTATCATGAAGTATTGAGCTCAAAGTGAGAGAGATGATGTTTGGTTCATTGATTAGATGTTATGAAATATGTAATCCCAAAATCCATATCCATAATAGGTGAAGATATTGCTCTTTGAAATGAAATGGATCGGAAAGGAAATTACTATTATGGAAGAAACACAATGGAAAGGAAATGAGAGGAACATATTTTCTTTCGAGTAAACCTGAGAGCATGAAATAATCATATGAGCTTTAGATAACAAATGTAATGTTTGAAATGATTAGAACAATCAAGATGCTAAACAAAGAATAGCTTAAGATTATGAACATAAGAACAATATCTTAAGAAAGATACATCTCACAACACAAAGTTTGAAAAATAGCATCAGTTTCATATTCCTCAAATGATTAAAAGAAAACACAAAGTCTTTCTTCTTCACAATAGATCTCAATATTCCAAAAATCTCAACCCTTTGGAATGCATAAGCATCCCTTATTTATAATAAAAGGAGTTGAGAGAAAATAGGATAAATCCTAGAAAATAGTCTTTTTAATGAGAGTCCTACTTTGCTTGACTCTCACGTAGGAGACCAAGTCAAAATTTTCTTCCTATGTGATGAAACAAAAATGAAAAAGACATGTCGATTTTAGGATTGAAATGACATGCAACATTGTGCCTATTCTGTTTCATCATCTTTGTCTTCTCAACAAATCCTGCTTGTCCCAAAATTCTTGGAACTTTTGGATTATACCCTGCATCTCATTTTCATCAGGTGTGGTGGAATGATCACTTAGAACTTCACATGTTTCTGAGTATCGCTAGTGTTGCAGGAAGCTTTTTAGTCTCTTGTTGAGTTTCCTCTAGGGTTTCAAAGAATGTTCAATTTTCACAAACCTGTCAATGATTTCTAGGCTGAATCCATAAGTTGGTTCATGCTGAATTGATTCTTGGATCTACTTTGTAAAGATCATCAACAGGTAGGAATACCCGAGCTTTCACTCAACACCTTAGCACAGATCTTGACTAGCTCTTCTTCTATGTCATTCGTGCCATCGACCAATTGATCTCTTGATTCCCTCAATTTTTTGCAAGCTTCATTGAGAATCTTTATTCTAAATCTAATGGCTTTGGTTAGTTGAAAATGTTTATCCCCATGTGGAATGATGCCTTCTTCGACCAAGATGTGGGATGGAACCTGTTTCAGTGTTTGGAGAGCTTCAAAAGTTAACTCTAGGTTCCCGATTTCTCTGCTGAAAATTCATCATCCATTTTCTCTCCATCCTTCTTTATATCCTCTAAGGATTTGTAGACTTCCACGGTGTCCTCGATGACTTCTTTTCCTTGCAGGAGCAGCCTTTGGATCCATTCATCGACCGTTCTCCCCTTCTCATTAATCTTCTCGATCATGGGTACCGATGAGAAATTGAACCCGATAGGAGTAGAGGATGATGGTGTTGACTCAGGAGGCTTTGAGAGCTTGAGTAGTACTTCTGTCAGTTGTTGTACTTTCTCTTTTAACTCATCTCTGTTTGCCTTAGTTTCCTTTAGCTTCTGGCACAACACATTCATGGCATCTTGTGCATCTCTTGTGCTCCCTCCATTGTTACTTTCCCTAGAGCCACCCTTGTGATTTGATAATCTGTGACCATTATATCATCCTTAGTTTTATCAGCTGCGGGAGTAGAAATTTCTACAAATTTATGCCTTGAGGCATCCACTGAAATCCTTGAAATTGTTTTGGGTTTCTTGGCCGACTTGGTAGGAGTGACCTTGAGGGAACTGAAATCAAAGGCTGGTAATGGGACTACCACCTTCCTCTTCCTCGGAGTCTGATCTACTAACCATTGAGGCGTATTGGAAGAAGTTGCTCCCATTGTAGGTGTTATGGTCACATCTTTAGGTGGAGGAAGGTTAGCTTGTGGAGTGGTGACCACTACAAGTGTAGCGTCATGGTAATGGATTTAGGGAATGAAGGTGTAAAGGAGGAGGCATGTCCATGGTTAATTGGGGTCCAGTGGGGAGAGGTGAGAGGCCAGAGAAGATACTAGCCATGGATGAGGAACTTGGTGAAGAAATATGAGGCAAGGAAGGTTGAATGGGAGGAGGTAAGGATTCCAAAATTAGAGCTTGAGAGATAAGAGGAAGACTTACCTCTGATGAACTGTCAACCAAAAGAGGAATGGAAGGTTGAACAATCTCTTCTCTTGAAGGAGGATTTCCTTGTTCTAGTTGTGGAGGTGAATCAAGAACCTCAACTATTTGTGGGAGAGTGGCCACTGGTGTAGTTACTTGATCTTCTCCCTTTCTAACAAACTTAACCTTTATTGGCCTCTTGGAAGGGTTCTTATCCTTTTCCTTTTTTCCCTTAGAGGGTCCCACTTCCAAAGTATCTAGTTTTGAAAAACTCCCTTCTTTATAACTCATTCCCCAAGAAATGAGCCACGCCTTAGTACATGGGCAAGAATTTGAGTAGCTCTCCCCATAATAGAAGCTTTCTTAGTAATGGACCAATTAATGGCGGGAATACATATTGGTCTTCATTAACCCATCATACGAGGCATCAAGGACACTCTCATTGTCCTTAGTGCCTTTTGGGATGTCAGATAAATCCAACATCTAGATTTCTTCAATTGTCAACCTGTTATTGTCCTTTCTTCGGATGACAAACCTCATCCCGAAGATCAACCCAAATATCTTCTATGTTGGGAACATGTAGATATAAAGTCCTGTATGATTTAAGGACTCCTCGGAAATCAAATCCATCTTTGTGCTTCATGTGCTTCTTCAACTTGTCCTGAAGCTCATGCACCACATTCTTAGCTTTAACCACCATCGAGCACATGTACCTTCCGATGGAAATAGGGAAGGATACGGCAGCCTTGTGTTTACTTTGTTGGAATTTGTGGAAATCCAACAATTGTCTTACCAACTCCATTAGGATCAACTTATCACTGGGAATGGGAAATGGAAAGGATCACCGGGTACATGACCACCCGAAGGTATGTGAACTTCTTGAACTATAAGAAGATACAACCCCATTTTGATACTTCGGCCCATGCTTCATCAGAGACTCTTCTTTTCCTTAGATCAGGGTTCATCCTACAGATATTTTCATAAAAGAAAGCATCGTTCACTCTTCTGAATTGATCCTCGGAACCCTTCATTGTCAGCTGAGGGAAGTACCGATATATGTGTTCTATTACCCTATCTCCTTTTGCATCCAACCCTGGATAATTTCTCATGCCAGCTGTTGCATAGGTGACATATGATGACATATAGAATTTTCTAGTAGTCAAGACTGTCTTCATCTGGGAATCAATCTCATCACTTATAAGACTGCTCCAATCGATCCCTTGTTTGTTCTTCTTCATAATGACCATGAATTGATACATCCATCCTTGGAAGTCTCTTGACTCAGGGAGTCCAAATACTCGACTCAGCAAGGTGATGATGTTGCTGATTTCAAGGATGAAATCACTCCTGGGGACAAACTTGGGAAACCTTGAGACAGTGGCTTGGCCTTGATCAAGAACTTTTTATTCACATGCCTGATGCTAGTCTTCTTGATCTTTGTCCTAGGATTTCTATGTTGACTTAAGATCTACATCGACATATTCTGAAAGTTGGGTAATCTTAAGAGGTCATCAAAGTAACCCCCGTCCAACTTCACTATGACTTCTCTGCTTGATTTTTCACTGAGCGAGAGTCTGAGTCATAATTGGAAGCACAGGCCAAAATGAACTCAGGGCATTGAGCAAGACATTGGGAATCCTACTATTGCAAGAGGGAGGCCCTTTGTTGGTTATTGACTTCATCTAGGGAGGGACTACGAGAAGAATCCTTGGTTTGTTCCAAAAGTCTTCCATGTCAATGTTACCAAGCTCCGTATCTCGGATGTCATAATTACAATCTATGTAGGAGGGGATTCCATTTTTTGGTACTTGTATTTCATCTTTCCTACTATCTGACTTATCCTTAGATGATCTAGGATCCGACATGAGAATCTGAAGAAAGAATGCCTAGACAACTCTTGTTTGAACAATCAGACTTGGAAGCTTGCTGAGCAACCCCCCAGAGACCGCCACACTATCGGATTTTAGAACTTGCAAAGCACCTGATGAAACTTGACACACTAGAATGTATGTCGGAAATAAGGTCTTGTGGACACTTCACAAAACCTGACAGATTGTAGAGAGTGTCGGAACTTAGTAGATGTCAGACACTTGTAAAACTTGATATGCACTGGTGGAAGTCAGAAGATGTTGATCACTTCACAAGACCCAACACAAAGCGGAGATCGGAGGATGTCGAACACTCGGAGAAACCCGATACATTACAAAGTGTATGTCGGAGGTTGATAGATGTCCCACTTGGAAAAACCCGATAGAAGGGGAACTTGGAGATTGTTAAGCACTCGATGAAGCGAAAAATGGTGGAAGCAAGAAGATGTTGAACACCCTACAAAACCCGAAAATAAAGGAATCGGGTTTTGAGGTGTCAAGACATGCAAAATTCCGCCATTTCACCAGTTAGGAATTTTAGATTTTTTTAGTAATTAACAAGGTATATTCCATGGGATAAAATAAAGAAACACCCTAGGGGTGAATTCCAAACAAGAAATTTCAATGGAATACAACATAAAATGAAGAAAACAATCTAAAACCCTAAACCTAGAGGAAAAATAGGAAAGGATGGAGAACATCAAAAGAATATCTCAAATACAAATCCAAAAGACCTCAAATCGGCAAGAAAAGCTAAAATACCTTCAGTAATCTGAAAAATAATCGAAAAAACGGAACACGAAATCGATCAAGAAGCTCGATCGGGTTTGGAGGTCGCAGGCACAAGTACAAAAAATCCATGCAGAAAAAGTACAATAAGGTAAAAATGACGTGTAAAATCAAACTATTTATAAAGTCCTACATTTATTACACTTCACCTGACACATGTGCCAACTACCCGACAACTCGGTGTTAATGCCATGTCATCATGCTTGGAGTGCCGAAAACCCGATACAAAGGATTAGCTATCAATTCGGGTTTTGGGTTTTGAAATAAGTGACATGAGGCATGAGATGTTTGGATGTTCCAAGGTCCCAAAACCTAACACAAAGGAACATATCGGGTTTTCGGGTTTTGGAAGTCAAGCGACATGTAGCATGCTTTTTGCAAATCATGTTCGATGTTCATGAGTTTGAAAACCTGATATGACAGACTGACTTGTTTTGGGTTTGGGTTTGGGAAAAATTTGCATGAAGCATGTAGAAAATATGTTTTCATGTTGTTGAAACCCAAAAACCCGAAAATCTCCTCAAAAGGGCATTTTAGGAGATTTTTCCAAAAAAATTCTATGGTTATCTTAATTTTAGCTGGAATCACTAAAATGAGATAACAAGCTAGCTCCAGTTGGGGACTTTCTTTGTGACATCAAAGGAAGAGAACTCAGAATCTCTAGTTTTATCCATTGGGCTATGGAGTCTGAAGAAGAAAACCAAAAACAAAGAAAGAAAGAAAGAAAACAAAAAGCAAACACACGACAGAAAACAAATTATGTACAATGCAAGAGAGCATCTTGCATTACTGATGGAACAACTTTAGATGTTGACCACTGAAAGGTAGAGGAGAAACTCTCCATCAAGATATGATAGACATAAGCTATTTTCACCATTCAATTGATGAATCTTAAAAGGTCCTTTCCATAAAGAATCAAACTTTCCATGCATCCCTTTCTATTCCCTTCTCTTATCCCAGAGAAGTACTAGATCTCAATTTGGAAGTCACATTGCTTTGATTTCTTATCAAATATCTTCTTTATTTTCTCTGATGATCTGTAATGTGATCGACCACCTTGCTTCGTTCCTCTTCTAGCCTAGCTAGGTACATAACCCTCTTCTCGATAGAATTTTGAAAAGTTTCATCTTCAATTGCTTTGGCCAACTGTAAGGCGGGAAACTCTATGGAGATAGGGATCTCAGCATCAATTCCATATAGCACTTGGAAGGGAGACATCCCAATAGCTCATTTCGGAGTAATCCGATCTACCCATAATGCATCATATAACGCTTTGTGCCATGTCCTCTGGTTCTCATCCACCAACTTTCTGATTATAGTAACAGGTTCTTGTTGCTTGATTCAGCCTGACCATTGCCTTGGGGGTAATAGTCAGATGAATGAGCCAAAGCATGATCCCGAATCCATAAAAAAATTATATCAACTCATGTGATGAGAAATTGGAAGCATTTTCAGCCATGATCTTGTGAGGCATGCCAAATCTGACAATTATATTTTCTTGAGGAAGTTGTAGACAACTTCAGAGGTTGCCTGCTTGATGGGTGCAACTTCCACCCACTTGGTGAAATAGTCCATGGTAGTGAGCACGTAGTTGTGTCCCAACACTAGAGGTAGGATTTAATACTCCAATGAAATCAATTCCCCACTGGTGAAAAGGTTCTTCAATCACCACAGGCTTCAGGGGAAGAGCTGCTAACTTAGGGCGACCAACAAAATGTTGACAAGCTTCACATTTGGACACCCATTCTGCTGAGTCTTGAAAGAGAGTAGGCCAATAGTACCTAGCCCGTAGGATCTTATAAGCTATCACGGAGGAGGAGAAATATATATATATATATTTGATGGAAGACTCTAGCAACCTCATCTGAGACTTATGTAGCATAGAATACACCATCAATACCTTTCTTGTATATTCCATTATCCCACATAATGTATCTTGTAGATCTTAACTTAATTGTCCTCTTCTCCTTTTGGCTTAAAAAATTCACCATAAGTTTCAATATTTTTGTACCATTCACTTTGCTCAAGGGGACACCTCTAATATACCTCTACCAAGTTGCAAGACTCAACTCATACATACATTCCCTCATAATGATACTCACATCCTTTAAATAGGATGGGTAACACCTAATCCCAATATAATTAATTCCTATGTGAGCCCATATAACTCTTGTTGAGTCAAGGATGTGTGCCATACTTTGCTTAAGCTATATCCATCAAGAACCCATATACATTATAATATTATATCCCATGTGAACCCATACATGATAAGAATTAAGGGGATGCTAACATTCATCAATACAAACATGCTAAATATCTAATCTCCATTCTCTAACCCATATGAATATAGCTATTATATTATCATATCCCCAAGGAATAGATAACAACAAGCTTCACATTTGGACACCCATTCTACTTTAAGAAAGAGGTCTCGAAAGATGAAGTAGGGCCAATAGTTCTTTGCGTATGGATCTTATAAGTTTATGGAGGAGGAGAAATGGCTCTTTACATGCTAGATTGTGGAAGGACTCAAACACCTCAATGTGAGAATTATGAACAGGAACGTAGGAATACACCATTAAGGTAACCTTTTCTTAGAAGGGTTTACATTCCATTATTCATAGTCATGTATTTGGAGATCTTAACTTTAATCCTCTTCTCCTTTTGGCTTAAATGGGGAAATTGCCATAAGTTAAAAAGAAATCAATATCTATGTACCATTTAGGAAATGGGATTCAATTAAAATTGCTCACAAAAAGCACCATGGGCAATTCTAAAGAGGTAGAAGGGTTTTCGCATTCTATCTCAACAGGTATTTTTTAGCAATCAATTGCAACCAATTAATTGGCCCCTTCCTCATACCAACTTGGTAGGTTTGATGTCCAAGTCATACTCTTGGAATTTAGGCTATCCGATTACAATTGATTTACCCAACTCTTGTTGAGTCAAGATGGATTTAACTGCAGTATCAGGACGAGAACGAGGGTATGAGAACTCAAAGCACGTAATACCTGAAATGTTTCACTACTCTCACCACCACATAAGCATGCTTTTCAATTTGTGACATTTTCAATTCATGTTCTTTCAATGGGCTCATGAAAGTGATGGGAGCTTCAATTCCTTCTTCATTTTCCTGCATCAGGATGGTTGATACTGTATGAGTGGAAGCATAGCTGTACATGATGAAATCTTTCTTGAAGTCTAGACATACTAGAACAGGGGCATGTGTGCAATTACCTTTTTCTTGAAAGCAAGCTTCCCTTCAGTGCTCCATCGAAAATGGAGTTTTCCCTTTCATCATCCCAAGGATATCCTTGGTTTTATTAGCAAAATTAGGTACAAATCTTCTTAGGAAATTAACCTTCCCGAAAAGGAGTGCACCCCAGTTTTGCTTGTGGGTAGGGTAAGGCTTTGAATGGCCTTCACCCTCTCTGGGTCGATCTTGGTTCCTTCTCTAGTCACAATATGACCCAAAACTTTCTTTTGTCACTCCAAACATGGAATTTTTAGGATTTAATGAAATCCCATGATGCCTGCACCTTAAGAGTACCTGTTCAGGTGATCATAATGATCACTTCATTTTTTAGAGAAGTCGTCAAGTCATCCAAATACACAACTATGACCTTGCCCATTAAATATCTGAAAGCTAAGTCCATAGCCCTTTGAAATGTGGCTCCGACGTTAATCAAACCAAAAGGCATTCTCCTATAAGCAAAGGTTCCCCATGGAGTGGTGAATGTTGTTTTATGTTGATCTTCAGTAGCTACCTCAACCTGATTATACCCCGAAAATCCATCAAGCATGGATAACATTTTTGCTCTAGTGACAGTCTGTAATACCTAGTCCATGATGGGAAATGGATAATTGTCCTTTAATGAAGACTGGTTGAGATTCGGAAGTCAACACAAATCTGGATTTCACCATTCTTCTTTCTCACAGGGACAATGTTGCAACCTAGGTGGAATGATGGATCGGAAAGATAATCCTTACATCTAACATTTTCTGAATTTCTACAAGAATAGTCCCTGAGATCTTTGGGTTGTAATGTCTTGCTTTCTTCTGTAGGGTTTAACTTCAGGCTTCAAAGGAATGCTATGTTGCACATCCTTGGGCTTGAAAGACTTTAGATCCACATATGACCATGCTAGGACGTCCATATATCTCTTCAAGAGTGAAGAGAATCTTTATTTTTCCTCTCGAAGAATAGCATTTACCAATGTTTACCATCCGTGGTTGATCAGCGGAGCCCAGGTTAACTTGATCTACCTCTGACGAGGAAGCACCTTCAACTTGCCTTTTACCTTGAATGAACCGGTCATGCTTGTCAAACAGACCTTCCAGAGAAACTAATCCTTGGGAATCTTATTTCCTTTAAGTTGAATGAATTCACCATCAATCTCTTGATATGAACTTGAAATAGATTCATGGAAAGCTGATTCTGATCCTTCAAAATATAGTTCACTAAAATAATTATTTTTCTCGAGAAAAGACAATACTATTGGTCATCATTAAACACTTGCCAATGTCTGTTGAGTTATCGGAACACTTGGGATGGTACACAATCTCGATGGTGTATGTATTGTTTGAACTGTGGATGAGGAAGAAGAAGAGATGCAAAAATAGCTAAGGAATCAGCTTTATCATTGTAATCTCTTAAGATTGCTTTAATGGAAAAAGCATTGAAGCATTCTATGTTGTCCCAAACCTTGTTTCTGTAATGTTTTAGATGGTCATTTTTACCTGATAAATTCCCTTTACTTGATTCACAATCAACTCAGCATCTCCCTGTACTTTGAGATTTTGGATTCCTTTTTTGTCTTGCCATTTCTAATCCTAATAACAAAGCTTCATATTCAGCTGTGTTATTAGTATTATCAAACTACAACTTGAAAGCAAAGGGAAAGATCTCAAAATCTAGAGATATAAGAACTACGTGGCACCTGATCCAGTAGTTGAATAGCTCCCGTCAAACTCGAGGGTCCAAATACCATTAGGATCCTCTTCCTTAACATTTACAGCTGGTACCTCTGATGTCATGAAATAATTCCCTAAGCCAGCATCTTCAAAAAGAATTTGAGCCTTGGGGTCATCGATTTAGTGACTAAATACTTTGCTTGAGGCTCAGGATGGAGAATATGAGGAACTCCATTAACTGGAATTTTAGCCTTGGTCCAGTCCATATTGATCTCTCCTCAACATCTTTACAAAAACCTCTTCCTAAGAGAATACCATAAGTAGCTGGGATATCAGCAACCAGAATGGTCATTTTTACTCTCTTCTCCGGGAAGGCGACAAATGCAAATTGTGCATCTTTGATTTGACCAATCAAGGGAACTTGCTTGGTTTCCATGGAGTAACACCATCCATATGATTTAGTCAAAGTAAGTCCAAGGGCATGAGCTACTTTTGTGGGCATCACGTTATCGGAAGCTCCTGAGTCAATTATGCAATTGTTGAGTTTGAACCCATTTATGAGTAAAGACAAATAAAATGGTTCGATCTTTCCTGAAGAAGAAACAGAGGTCATATTGGTCTAAGGTGAAGGTTGAGTAGGACTTGACAAAATGCCTTTTGAAGATGAAGGGACAACAACCTTGCTTCTAATGAATTTGGCAAGCTTTTCAAATTGCTCAGGATTTGACTGAAGATATTCTGCTTCTGACATTTGGATCTTAGTTCTTTTTGCATGGTCAATAATGTCAAAAGTAGTATATGAAGGAATGATGGTAGGCTCAGTTCTGGTTATATTGGTTTGAGCTGAGGTACTGGTCTTGGGAGTAGGAGAAGGAGAATAAGAAGAAGTTGTTACCTTTTTAGTTGTCTCCTTTTCAGTTTGTGCTGAGATAGGAGAGCCTCTCTTGGCCATGACCACGGGAGCTTCTTTATTCTTCTCCTTAGAGCCTTCAACCGGTTTTCTAGGATTCTGAGATTGGGATCGAGTGAAGACCACAAATGACTGACCATCATGTTCACATCCATCTTCCTCGTATTCCAAATACCCAATGTTGGAGTCATAGTTGAATCATCATAGGACTCATCAACATATCCCGAAGCTTCAAAAGCTTCATGAGAATCTTGTTCTTTTGGTTCTTCATCTTCTTTGACTATCTCTACTATAGCATTAATAGGAGGAGCTTCAATAGCTCAGCCTTGGTTGAGCAGCAGTCAACCGTGGTCTATCTCTTGTGGGAGTGCCATTGGTATTATTGAAATTCCATCTAGGAATATCCCGATATGAACGTTGCTCACCTGTTGAGACATTTGCTATTTTTCAAAGTGATCAAGTCATTAGCCATCTTTTGAATCATTGGATCAGTAGTACTCTGAGAAGAACTCTAATTTTTAGGCTTGGATGATTCTTTTCTGATCTTTCGGCCAGAATAAGATCATCTTCTATTTCGGTGGTTGTAGCTTGAGCGGTGGCCAAATCGGGGATAACAGATCTTCTCAACAAGAAGCTCACATCAGGAGGTTGAGCGTTGATGAAGAAACACTTTTGATTTTCAAGAGTAGGAACAATGAGGTCTGGAATCTTGTGGATCAGCTTGTTGAATTTGGCTATGAAGTCCCGCATGGGTTCGTAAGACTCCTTCTTCATGTGTGTAAGTTGTGCTAACAAGGCATGAGAATCTTCAACTGGTTTGAACCTTGCTTCAAATACAGATCTCATGGTAGCCCAGTTGGTAATGCATGCATTTGGGAGATGGTAAAACCATTCCGCTACTATGCCATGCAATGTTTTGATGAAGAGTCAAATAGAGACATCTTCGTGAGAAACCCCAAGAACACCACATGCAACAAAGAATGAGGCAATGTGTTCGTCAGGATGTTATTTTCCATCACCGTTGAACTTAGGAATATTCTTCCATGATCCATGAGGTAGGTCATGTAATGGTGGAGTAAGGGAAAGAGGACCAATAGCGTGCCCCAAGGCACAGGTTGTGCTACCATTCTTCTAAATGAAGTGCGTATAGGAATATGAATATCTAACAAGAATAATGCATGAAAAGTTGTAGAAACTTCTTGTTCTTGAGGAATCGAGTCCTTGGATGGGTGAAGAACTTCTTTCGGCTAGATGCAACACTGTTGGGTGAAAGCCTGAAATTATGTTGTTGAAGTAGATCAAAGAATGGATTAGTTTCACCCCTGGCTTAGCTTAACCGAGTGAAGATCTTCTGCCAGCTTGAATTGGAAAATGGATCTTCTTGAAAATAAGGCAAATACGGAGTCACCAGACACCAAAAGGATAAGCTTAGTCTTATCAATCCTATATTCCCCAGTGGAGTGCCAAAAACTGTTGGTTGGATATTTTGTCATGCCAAAATATGAGGTTCAACCACAGTACATGGGATTAAATCCCTCCTCAAAGACAAGGTGAGGCTGCTATTTATTACTAATCTAAAACACAACAAAAATAATATACAATATTCACACTAATCTAACCATTGGGGTTGGGATAGAATCCCAAAATCCATATCCATAATAGGTGAAGATATTGCTTTTTCGAAATGAAATGGATCGGAAAGGAAATTACTATTATGGAAGAAACACAATGGAAAGGAAATGAGAGGAACATATTTTCTTTCGAGTAAACATAGAGCATGAAATAATCATACGAGCTTTAGATAACAAATGTAATGTTTGAAATGATTAGAACAATCAAGATGCTAAACAAAGAATAGCTTAAGATTATGAACATAAGAACAATATCTTAAGAAAGATACATCTCACAACACAAAGTTTGCAAAATAGCATCAGTTTCTATTCCTCAAATGATTAAAAGAAAACACAAAGTCTTTCTTCTTCACAATAGATCTCAATATTCCAAAAATCTCAACCCTTTGGAATGCATAAGCATCCCTTATTTATAATAAAAGGAGTTGAGAGAAAATAGGATAAATCCTAGAAAATAGTCTTTTTAATGAGAGTCCTACTTTGCTTGACTCTCACGTAGGAGACCAAGTCAAAATTTGCTTCCTATGTGATGAAACAAAAATGAAAAAGACATGTCGATTTCAGGATTGAAATGACATGCAACATTGTGCCTATTCTATTTCATCATCTTTGTCTTCCTCCAACAAATCCTGCTTGTCCCAAAATTCTTGGAACTTTTGGATTATACCCTGCATCTCATTTTCATCAGGCATGGTGGAATGATCACTCAGAACTTCACATGTTTCCTGAGTATCGCTAGCATTGCCAGGAAGCTTTTTAGTCTCTTGTTGAGTTTCCTCAGGGTTTCCAAAGAATGTTCAATTTTCACAAACTGTCAATGATTTCTAGGTTGAATCCATAAGTTGGTTCATGTTGAATTGATTCTTGGATCTATTTGTAAAGATCATCAACAGGCAGGATACCCGAGCTTTCACTCAACACCTTAGCACAGATCTTGACTAGCTCTTCTTCTAAGTCATTCTTGCCATCGACCAATTGATCTCTTGATTCCCTCAATTTTCTGCAAGCTTCATTGAGAATCTTTATTCTGAATCTAATGGCTTTGGTTAGTTGAAAATGTTTATCCCCATGTGGAATGATGCCTTCTTCGACCAAGATGCGGGATGGAACCTATTTCAGTGTTTGGAGAGCTTCAAAAGTTAACTCTAGGTTCCGATCTCTGCTGAAAATTCATCATCCATTTTCTCTCCATCCTTCTTTATATCCTCTAAGGATTTGTAGACTTCCACGGTGTCCTCGATGACTTCTTTTCCTTGCAGGAGCAGCCTTTGGATCCATTCATCGACCATTCTCCCCTTCTCATTAATCTTCTCGATCATGGGTACCGATGAGAAATCAAACTGATAGGAGTAGAGGATGATGGTGTTGACTCAGGAGGCTTTGAGAGCTTGAGTAGTACTTCTGTCAGTTGTTGTACTTTCTCTTTTAACTCATCTCTATTTGCCTTAGTTTCCTTTAGCTTCTAGCACAACACATTCATGGCATCTTGTGTCATCTGTTGTGCTCCCTCCATTGTTACTTTCCCTAGAGCCACCCTTGTGATTTGATAATCTGTGACCATTATATCATCCTTAGTTTTATCAGCCGTGGGAGTAGCAATTTCTACAAATTTATGCCCTGAGGCATCCACTGAAATCCTTGAAACTGTTTTGGGTTTCTTGGCCGACTTGGTAGGAGTGACCTTGAGGGAACTGAAATCAAAGGCTGGTAATGGAACTACCACCTTCCTCTTCCTCGAGTTTGATCTACTAACCATTGAGGCGTATTGGAAGAAGTTTCTCCCATTGTAGGTGTTATGGTCACATCTTTAGGTGGAGGAAGGTTAGCTTGTGGAGTGGTGACCACTGCAAGTGTAGTGTAGCGTCCGTGGTAATGGATTCAGGGAATGAAGGTGTAGAAGGAGGAGGCATGTCCATGGTTAACTGGGGTCCAGTGGGGAGAGGTGAGAGGCTAGAGAAGATACTAGCCATGGCTGAGGAACTTGGTGAAGAAATATGAGGCAAGGAAGGTTGAATGGGAGGAGGAAAGGATTCTGAAATTAGAGCTTGAGAGATAAGAGGAAGACTTACCTCTGATGAACTATCAACCAAAAGAGGAATGGAAGGTTGAACAATCTCTTCTCTTGAAGGAGGATTTCCTTGTTCTAGTTGTGGAGGTGAATCAGGAACCTCAACTATTTGTGGGAGAGTGGCCACTGGTGTAGTTACTTGATCTTCTCCCTTTCTTACAAACTTAACCTTTATTGGCCTCTTGGAAGGGTTCTTATCCTTTTCCTTTTTTCCCTTGGAGGGTCCCACTTCCAAAGTATCTAGCTTTGAAAAACTCCCTTCTTTATAACTCATTCCCCAAGAAATGAGCCATGCCTTAGTACGGGAAAGAATTTGAGTAGCTCTTCCCGTGATAGAAGCTTTCTCAGCAATGGACCAATCAATGGTCGGGAATACATATTGATCTTTGTTCAACCCATCATACGAGGTGTCAAGGACACTCTCATTGTCCTTAGTGCCTTTTGGGATGTCAGATAAATCCAGCATCTAGATTTCTTCAATTGTCAACCTGTTATTGTCCTTTCTTCGGATGGCAACCTCATCCCGAAGATCAACCCAAATATCTTCTATGTTGGGAACATGTAGATATAAAGTCTTGTATGATTTAAGGACTCCTCGGAAATCAAATCCATCTCTGTGCTTCATGTGCTTCTTCAACTTGTCTGAAGCTCATGCACCACATTCTTAGCTTTAACCACCATCGAGCACGTGTACCTTCCGATGGAAATAGGGAAGGATACGATAGCCTTGTGTTTACTTTGTTGGAATTTGTGGAAATCCAACAATTGTCTTACCAACTCCATTAGGATCAACTTATCACCTAGGAATCTGGGAAATCGGAAAGGATCACCGGGTACATGACCACCGAAGGTATGTGAACTTCTTGAAACTGTAAGAAGATATAACCCCATTTTGATACTTGGCCCATGCTTCATCAGAGACTCTTCTTTTCCTTAGATCAGGGTTCATCTGTAGATATTTTCATAAAAGAAAGCATCGTTCACTCTTCTGAATTGATCCTCAGAACCCTTCATTGTCAGCTGAGGGAAGTACGATATATGTGTTTATGTTACCCTATCTCCTTTTGCATCCAACCCTGGATAATTTCTCATGGATTTGCTGCATAGGTGACATATGATGACATATAGAATTTTCAGTAGTCAAGACTGTCTTCATCTGGGAATCAATCTCATCACTTATAAGACTGCTCCAATCGATCCCTTGTTCATTCTTCTTCATAATGACCATGAATTGATACATCCATCCTTGGAAGTCTCTTGACTCAGGGAGTCCAAATACTTGACTTAGCAAGGGTGATGATGTCACTGATTTCAAGGATGAAATCACTCTTAGGGACAAACTTGGGAAACCTAGAGACATTGGCTTGGCCTTGATCAAGAACTTTTTATTCACATGCCTGATGCTAGTCTTCTTGATCTTTGTCCCAGGATTTTTGTGTTGACTTAAGATCTACATCGACATATTCTGAAAGTTGGGTAATCTTAAGAGGTCATCAAAGTAACCCCGTCCAACTTCACTATGACTTCTCCTGCTTGATTTTTCATTGAGCGAGAATTTGAGTCATAATTGGAAGCACATGCCAAAATGAACTTCGGGGCATTGAGTAGACATTGGGAATCCTGCTACAAGAGGGAGGCCACTGTTGGTTATTGACTTCATCCAGGGACTCTGAGAAGAATCCTTGGTTCTATTCCAAAAGTCTTCCATGTCAATGTTACCAAGCTCCATATCTCGGATGTCGTAATTGCAATCTATGTAGGAGGGGGATTCCATTTTTTGGTACTTGTATTTCATCTTCCTGACCTATCTGACTTATCCTTAGATGATCAGGATCCGACATGAGAAATCTGAAGAAAGAATGCCTAGACAACTCCTATTTGAACAATCAGACTTGGAAGCTTCTTTGAGCAACCCCACGAGACCCGCCACACTATCTGGATTTTAGAACTTGCAAAGCACCTGATGAAACCCGACACACTAGAATGTATGTGGAAATAAGGTCTTGTTGGACACTTCAAAACCTGACAGAATGCTAGAGAGTGTCGGAACTTAGTAGATGTCAGACACTTGTAAAACCCGATACATTGGCGGAAGTCGGAAGATGTTGATCACTGCAAGACCCGACACAAAGTGGAGATCGGAGGATGTCGAACACTCGAAGAAACCCGATACACTGCAAAGTGTATGTCGGAGGTTGATAGATGTCGACACTTGGAAAACCCGATAGAAGGGTGGAACTTGGAGATTGTTGAGCACTGATGAAGCCTGAAAATGGCGAAGAAGCAAGAAGATGTTGAACACCCCTAAAACCGAAAATAAAGGAATTGGTTTTTGAGGTGTCAGGACATGCAAAATTCCCACCATTTCACCAGTTAGGAATTTTTAGATTTTTCAATAATCAACAGGGTATATTCCATGGGATAAAATAAAAAAACACCCTAGGGTGAATTCCAAACAAGAAATTTCAATGGAATACAACATAAAATGAAGAAAACAATCTAAAACCCTAAACCTAGAGGAAAAATAGGAAAGGACGGAGAACATCAAAAGAATATCTCAAATACAAATCCAAAAGACCTCAAATCGGCAAGAAAAGTAAAATACCTTCAGTAATCTCAAAAAATAATAAAAAATGGAACACGAAATTGATCAAGAAGCTCGATCGGGTTTGGAGGTCGCAGGCACAAGTATGAAAAATCCACGCAACAAAAGTACAATAGGTAAAAATGACGTGTAAAATTGGGCTATTTATAAAACCCTAGCATTTATGACACTTCACCTGACACGTGTGCCAACTACCCAACAACTTCGGAGTTAATGCCATGTCATCATGCTTGGAGTGCCTGAAAACCTGATACAAAGGATTAGCTATCAATTCGGGGGTTTGGGTTTGGGAAATCAAGTGACATGAGGCATGAGATGTTTGGATGTTCCAAGGTCTCGAAAACCTAACACAAAGGAACATATCGGGTTTCGGGTTTCGGAAGTCAAGCGACATGTAGCATGCTTTTTGCAAATCATGTTCCGATGTTCGTGAGTTCTGAAAACCTGAAAGACTGACTTGTTTTGGGTTTGGGTTTGGGAAACAATTTGCATGTAGCATGTAAAAATATGTTTTCATGTTGTTGAAACCGAAAACCCGAAAATCTCCTCAAAGGGCATTTTAGGAGATTTTTCCAAAAATTCTATGGTTATCTTAATTTTAGTTGGAATCACTGGGTAAGTGGAGAGGAAGGAGGTGTATGTGCAAGAGAAAAATTGACAAATGGAAGACACAGAGGCCATAAGCAACAATAATGAGAACATATCCATGATACATGTGAGGGGAGTGAGATGGGGGAGGAGATCATTGAGTGTGAATCCTAATTGTGTTAAGCCTTTATGTGTGTAAACAAAGTGTCGGGAAAGTGGGATCGAATGGAATATGAGGCCAATAAGAGTCATGTATGAATAAGGTGCATGTGAAGGGATCGAGTTGTGGGGTAGATGTAATTGGAGGAGACGACATAAGATATATTATATGTATTGTAGACACCCCAATTTCACATCTATCCTAAATCAATTAATTCTCCTTCCTCATTTCCCACAAAAATACACTTCGAATTAATCAAATATAATTTGATTAATTATCCATTTCAAAATCTAAAAATAATCTAATCCTCACCACATGTCATTATTCTCCATGTTTTTCCACTATTGAATTAAAAATTCAAATTCAAATCCTCACCCACCATTCGTGGTCCCCACTCACTTAAAATCCTCCACTTATGAATTAAAAAATAATTCAAATCCTCACCCATTCTTCGTGGTCCCCACTCACCTAATCTTGCCCACATTTTCAAACCACTCACCTAATCTTGCCCACATTTTCAAACCACCCACTTAATCTTGCCCATATTTTCAAACCACTCACCTAATCTTGCCCACATTTTCAAACCATGATTACTTAAATTAATCTAAGTTAATCACTCCCAGGCTATAAATACAACCTTACCCCTCCCCTCTAAACACATGGAGAATAAGCTTTCATGCCATATCTAAGTTCTTGCATCCTTTGAGCAAAGAACATCCTTTTGCCTAGTCCTAATGCCAAAATAGTCTCATAATCCTTTTTCCCATCCAGTGCAAAGTAAGAGGATCATTGTTGCAGGAAGGTCTTGCTCCGTCTTGAAGAAAAGCACCTACATATCACAAAATCAGGGCTCAATCCAAGTTTCCTAGCCCATTCTGAGGTTTGCTATGGAACGCGAAGGAGGAGGTATGATTATTGGTATTTTACTTCCTTGTTAGTAGTGTATTTTTCCTAGCTTACATGTATAGTTTTCTTGAAAGGGATGATGGTTGTAGTAGAGGGAGGAGGTTGCTTAAATTGATACTCACCTAGCCAATAGCAACAAAATTGTCTTGGAAGTAGGATTCATCTATTTCAAGAGGAGTAAAGTTGAGATTGCACAAATTTTCATCGGTAAGCTCGACGACATCGACCTCATCATCAAAATCATCAGTGTTAGCATTATCTTGTTGGATAACATTATCAAAGATATTAAGAGGAGTGGAGCTAGATGTAGGGTTAGGAGGAGTAGTGACGGTGGGGTAGTGGTAGTGATAGAGGGAGATGAGGTGGGTGATATAAGATCGGTGGTATGTGTAGGAATGAAAGGGAGGCATGTGGAGGTAGAAGAAGCAAGTGGAAGCACTAGATTGATTGACATCATATGTACTAATGGTATGGAATAGGATGCATCGAGAGGTATGGGCATGGCAATGATTGGATCTATGTGACAAAACTTGAATTTTTGAGGATCACATGCTCCACTTTTTAGCTCATTTAGCTTCTGTAGCTCCAAATATTTGAGGGGGAAGTTTTCCATGGCTGCAAATTTTAGATGAATGCAAAATTTTGATGAGGACACTAATTAGGTCATGCAAGCACTCATTTCAAAGGTATTTATGTAAGGAAGCTTTAGTTCAAATATCGTGGAAATTAGAGCAGGGGTTTGTGAGGTATGAGAAAAAGAGTGATTTGAGCATGAGGGGTGTTTGGTTCTTCATGGAAGCATCAAATTCAGAAATAAAGATGAATAAAATTTGAAAATAATCTCAAAACATGGCTAAGTATGATTTAAATTTTCATATGTTAACTCGGGTTAATAAAACCCACCCCTTGACCCACCTTTAACACTTCTTTCTTAACCCGGGTTGAGGGTGAGTTAGGGGTTACTAAATGGGTCCAGGAGCCTCTCATGTCCCTTACCACATTTAGTAATGGAACATGAGGTGAAAATGTGTAGTAGCATGGTGAAAATGCGCCAAGGTGGTAGTCATCACAAGGAGGGGGACAAGGGTAAAGAGTGAGGTGAGTGGAAGCATGCCCTAAGAAGTAAGTGTGACGTTGTGAGTGACGAGAGAGGGGGAGCTTCCTTGGTGGAATTTTTTTTTTCACCTGATGCTTTTTGTACTAGGTTCAAAGGTACAAGAGGGGTGAAAAATGGCAGCAAGGGTGAGGCTTATCATGGAGGGGGGATATTTGGAAGGTGTGAATGGAAAACATGCACCTAACACATGAAGTTGTCACTTAAGTGACAAAAACACATCCTTCCCTTGGTGAATTTTTTTTTTTGCACCTCATGCACTTTTTCACTAGGTGAAAATTTGTAGAAGGGCCTTCTAACTACATCATGGGTCATGCCCAACATGGAGAGGAGGGGGAATGACTTATGAGTGCATAACACTCACCTAACCATCCAAATGACTTCTTAAATGACAAAAGCTTATAAACTTCTCTCCTCACCTTGGTGGCACAATTTTTTTCACCTCATTCACCTTAACACAAATTGAAAAGGTGAATATTTCATCACACGATGCAAAAATGTGCCATGGACACTTTTGGAAACACCACCTTCACTAACAACTACCAAAAATAGACATTGGAGAGTGATTCTTTTCACCGGAAGATTCCCTGAGAGATACCTAGAAAAAAATTATATTTTTGACTCCAAAAGGTTTGATGAGATAATTCCCATAACATTTAGGAGCCAATTCGCCTAAAATTTAAAATTTACCCCCTTTTTATTCTTCTCGAGCTTGTGCCTTTGGTGAAAGTGATTACCACTAGAAATTATGATGATGAAATTAACAACCAACACATTATGATTGAAGAGATAATTTCATATGTCAAATTTTTATTTGAATATGGCCTCAAATATCCACTTAACTCTTAGAATGCTCATTTAAATCCCCATTGGGATTGGGGATCTTCATCTGCACTGTTGGGCCAATATCTCAAAATCTAGACAGTAGAATATCCCAAAATATTTTGCAATGTGAAGTAGGCATTCTTATATTTCCAATGAGTATTTTTTCACTTCACAAAATATCTTGAGGCTCATGAACCATTCAGAACAAGCCCACTAGCTTTTTACTACTTTCATTTTCCTTGCACTATGCTTTATAAGTAGCCAGTGTTGCATAACTTGTTTATAAACCTGATTTTCCTTGAAACCATTTCCTAAACTACCTTTGATGATCTCATAGCTTTGTTAAAAACTACCTAGATGATTCATCTCCTCTTTTTCATTCTCGAGGGGTTCTTATTAGGTGCAAAAAGCTTGAAAATAAGCCTTTTGGGCCTCTCGAGAGCATTTCCTTCAAATCGAGATCAAAATGAATCGATGAATTTCTTCCCACCATCTTAAATACACAGGAAAAACACTTTAAAAATCTAGTTAGCACATCCCTCTTGGCCATGATGGGGTTTACATAGTCAACAATTGGCCAAAGGGCAGGTTTACATTACGGTTCAAGGATTTTTGAGTGTGGGCTTAGTTGTCATGGTAAAAGTTTTCAATTTTTCATGCTATACATTTAGAATGTCAACACCATGATACATAAGGAAACATTAACTAAGTGATACTTTAAACCACAACTTAAGTAAGATCATGAGATTGTAAATATGATTTATATAACTAATGACAAGTTCATGAGGAGAACCTCTATAGTTTGGTTAGGAGCTAATTGTAAAGATAGTATTATCCTTTCAAAACCAACTTTAATATTGATTATGTAGCTATATGAATTATGAAATAATATTCCCATTACGTTTCAATATCTAAAATACATGATTGTATATTATTTTATATCATTATAAACCCTATCTATAATATTAATAAAGCTTAAAACCCGTAGAACTTAGAGGAAAAAATATGAAAAAATTATTACAAGAATTTTACAGTCTGCCCTTATATGTGATTTCAAAATGTAGTCACAAAATCATGCACTTTAGGCATTATTTAGCCCGGTCTCATACTACTATTTAGAAGGTTCTCAAGTGAAGAAAGTACTAATTAATCCCACCTTTTGGTCATCTTATTTTTACCTTTTATTTCGTCATTCCCATGTATTTTCATATACATGCCCAACTATTTCGTCATTGTCCCATCATTTTAGCCTAAACCGGGTGCCCAAGCCTGTATTGGGGCACCCTGGTCCTACCCGGGGTGCCTCGATCCTTGTTTTACTTTCCCACCTCTTTTTGGCTCTTTCTAGCCATTTTTCATCCTTATCTTTTTCCTAGTCAGCCATGTCGGGATTAATTATGAAACCATAAAAATATAAAGTTATGAAACCATAATGAGGGTCTTAGCGTCACTTACTACTATCACTCCATCTAGAGTTGTATCCATTGCATCACTTGCATCTACATAGTGTCATGCATCAAGGCTAGGAGATCTACATCAACACACACAACATAGGGGAGGGATTATATTCTATTCCATGCACACATGATAATACATTTTCTATAGTTATTATTACTTGCTACTTCACAAAGTGTGACTGACACAAGAGAACCTAAGGCATGACATGCACACACACACACCATAACTACATTTAGGTCTGAAATGTAGTGCATCACTCAGATTAGTAAGCCCACTGTTGTGGTAACCGAGGTCATCAGACCTATCATTCATTGTGCATCTTTTATTTTTAGGGTTTTGATACTTCTTTGTTTTTTACAGGTCATTCCTTCATCCTACACTATTTCATACATCCATTGTAGGTTTGATGATCTAGTGCAACGGTAGAGAATATTCTAGGGTATCTTGTGTGTTGTCGTGTAAATGTGCAATAGGGAAATTAACAATTTCGAGCACGACAACTATACCCCAGTGTCAAATTTTTCAAGTCCTATCATTTCAAGATACCCCAAGTCAAATCTATTAGTTTGGTCACCCCTATTTGATGTCAAATTGGTCCCCTAGGTGATTTAGGAAAGTCAATTTAATCCCCCAGGTGATTTTAGGAAGTTATGAAAAGATGCTATCTTCGACAAAGTATTAGGAAGGGCTATCCTTTGGCCTTCCCAAGATCTTGATCAACCCCCTGGAGCGGGATGGAGGGGCCAAATTCAATATGGAGGTGAATTGAATACCTTATAACAACATGGAAATGATTTTGGAAGGTTTGGAGAAGTTTTTAAATACTTGGAGCAGTCTGAGTAAAAATAGGGTTCACAAGCCTAGCAAAGTACATGTGCCTAAAACAACTACTGGGCTTCAGAAGAAGATTTTGGGAGCTCTGGATGGATTTAGAAGTAAAAAAATCTCCGGAAAGAGGATTCCAAGACCTATATGATGGTGAAATCATATTTTTTACAACACCTTGGTGCATATGATTTCTGAGCGAGTTTTGTATCGTGCACAAGTGGAATCTCAAATCACAAATCCATAGTTTTAGGGATCATATGGATGAATAAAGACATGATACCCCCATCATTGGATTCAAAATTTCATTTCTAGTTAGGATCATATAAAATTTCACCAATAAATTCCACCAGGAGCTCAAGTTATCATTGTTCCAAGTTACCCTCTCAAAGGTAGTTTAGGACTTAGTCATTTTTGGGAGGACACATGTTAGCACTAGAAGCCTGGTGGGATTTCATGTCCCCAATGTCCCTGAGGTCAGGTACACCAACCCTTGAAAATTTCTCCCAACCCCCATGTGACCTCTAGGACCCTCATGTGACCTCCAGACTTGACATTCAGCCCCCAGGTGCATTTTTGGAGCATTCATTCCCTACCGTCAGATCAAGTGCCACGTGTTAGTTCTAGGACCACCGTGGAAACTGATGTCCCTCATTTCCTTGAGGTTAGGGAAATAAATCATGGAAAAATGTTCCTAGCCCCTATGGGAGTCTTTTGGTCACCCACGTGACCGACTTTCAACCCAGGTGCATTTTTGGAGCATCCATTCCCTGTCGTCGGATCAAGCGCCACGTGTTAGCTCAGGACCACCATGGAAACTGATGTCCCTCATGTCCTTGAGGTGAGGGACACCAAACATGGAAAAATGTGCCCATCCCTCTAGGAGAGTGTTTTGGTCACCCATATGACCAGTTTCCAGCCCCTCGGTGCTTTAAAGCTGATTTTGGAGCACTCATTCCCTGCCATCGGATTGCCGCCACATGTTGCCATCTTGATCATTGTGGAAATTTATGTCCCTCACATCCCTGAGGTTAGGGACATCAGGGACAAAAAGTGTGCCCAACTCCAACTCAAAAATTTGAAATTTTTTCTAACTGTTGGTCTACTTCTTGTTGCTTCTAACATCCGTGTGCACAGACATCTCCAATCGTAACTCCTCACCATAATTCCTCCATTGTTGAACCTCAAACCAGACCTTCCATAGAGGTACTTCCCTTCACTCCATGAAAGCATGCAGGCCATAGAAGGAAAATTGGAGCAAATACAAAAGAAGAAGCACATAAAGAAGTAGGATAAAACAGAGAAAACTCCATGGCCATGCAACGAGAAGTTGAAGAAATATCCCAAACAGATGCGTAAATTTTTTTTATGTTTTTCTGTTCATTCCTCTACCCAAGGCCATCAATAAGACACCTCCAAACTCTCATCTTGTGTAATAGAGCATCCACAAGTGAATACATCCCACTTCGGCTCAATGAAGAAAAAATCCAATTTCCCTTCAAACTATTGGGTGAAACGAAGTATAATTTATCGTGAAACACCAAAAGAAAAAACCTATCACAATGAAATTTATTTCTTCAAAAATAGAGGGAAAAACTAGACTGTAGTTTTGAGGTTCATTAATGGTTGCCGCATCCGTAAGCACTAATCGGTCCGAAAATTAAAACTTTAAAATCTTCTAGACTATTAAGCAGGTGGACCAAAATTTGGGGGCAATATTGGGAAAAAACCCACATCAATTTTTTTGTTGTTCGTGTCAATCGAACATCCACAAACCCAATTTCTAAAAATAGCAAGTCTTCTACATAGGGACTACTATTTCGGAAAGTTAGCAACTGAAGATCCTGTAAAGGAGGTGAAGACATTGGAGGTGCACTACAACTGAGAATTCACGGAACATACATTTTGACACTTACTAAAAATAGTAAGTGGTCCCATGGACACTTGCTAAAAATAGAAAGTCACACTCAAAGAGTAGTTTTGGCACAATGGGACGTACATGGATAATCATTCAGGGGGACATCATTGTTCAGGATCATTCTAGTCATTTTTCACAGGCATTCAAGATCCATCTTAGTTCATTCAACTTGGCAAGCATTCGTGAGCTAATTAGAAGGAGTTTCACAGTGTGCAAGGAGTTCAAAGATTTAGAGTTTCACTACATTTGGCGCTTTACATCAACAAAGACCATCAAAATTCATTACATGTAACATCTTCTCATCCTCTCTCTCTTCCCACTCCCCTAACTTTCTCTCTCCTCAAATGTTCTAATTCTTCATTGGGGTTTGCACTTTTTGATATGCCTTTAAGTCACTTAAAAGTGACTTTAGAAACATAATGTAAATTAAGTCACCTTGATTTTATAAAAGGGACTTAAATATTTTGTAGGAATATGAATAGTCTAAAGTTAGAATTAAGACATATGGAGGGTCATGAGGAAGACGATAAGCGACCTCTCATTCTATAACTTGTAACGCCATTCCCATTTCAAAGGGTTGACAATTGATCTTGAAAACTCACGAGTGCATTGTACTTAGAGAAAGCAAAGGAGATATCCATTTTCTTCTACTTTCCTCCATTCTCAAATTTCTTCCATTCCCACATTATGTATAACTTTTGTTTAAGCATCAATACAAGAAGGAGTTTGTAGCCTCTTTGATGAGGAGATTTTAGAAACTTTGAGTTCGTAATATTATCTCATCTTATTGCCATTTGCAGGGTTATTTCTCCTCATAAATGCATGTGTTGAAGTTTCTAACAAGTGTGTGCAGGAATATGATTTTCTACATGTAGCATTAGTTATCCTACCTCTTTTCTCACTCCCTTTCCCACTTTTAGACAAAATCTTCCCTAGCGAGAGATTGCTAGCTTTGCGCGAGGTCGGTGGAGTGCCCCTGTTGGATCCTCGATCAAAAGGCCACCACAAAAATCCACATTTTCTCATGCATGCATATATGATAGCTGCACCAGTTAAGTAGAGGGACTTATATTTCCAGAGAATTGGCAAGAAACCCACAAGTTTTTCCACCTGAAAAATTTTCTTGCCAACATTGCAACACCGCCAAAACTAGATTATGATCTTTTAAAGAGACTAGGGTGCCTATTCGCGAGACCGTGGAACCCCGAGGTGCCCTAGTACCTTCCTAGGCACTCCACTCCATTCAGATCCTCCAGATCTAGCCTTTAAGGGACTTCTATATGGTCCTTCTTGATTCTAGAATCCATAGGCATACCCGTGATAGTCTTCTGTAATCAGCTAAGTCCTTTCCTTTTACATCTTTACATACTTAGGGTTTTATTTCATTTGATATAATTATTTAAAATCATTTCATATTGTTTTAGTGTATTTTATAGCGTTTTAGTCCTCCTATATTAGATTAACTATTATTATACTTTCCCATAGTTTAGTTTAATTTTTAGTTAATCATTTTGGTGAACCCAGACTCTCTTCATGCTTAGGATCCTCATTTTCCCCTATCATGGGTCATCAAGTCTCCTTATCTGATTTACTTAAGAAACATCCCACTTGCAGGCTATTTTCCAAAGTGCCTTAGACACCAAGTATTATGATGAAAATATTCCTCCACATGAATTAAGTGTTATGCTTCATTGTTTCTTTGTTGACCCTAACCTTGACAACCCTCCATCTAACCAACCCATCTTAGACTCGATTCAGGCCTTACATGCAAAATTTGTTGTCATGGAATCCACAATCACATCTCTTAGATATGAGATCCAAAACTTAATGATGCTTCTCAATCACATACATCCTCTATGCAATCTATGGAATCAACGATCACATCTCTTAGATTTGAAATCCAACAACTTAAGGATGCTTCTCAATCACATACATCCTCTATGAAATCTATGGAATCAACGATCACATCTCTTAGATCTAAAATCCAACAACTTAAGGATGTTTCTCAATCACATACATCCTCTATGCAATCTATGGAATCAACGATCACATCTCTTAGATCTGAAATCCAACAACTTAAGGATGTTTCTCAATCACATGTTTGTGCTCCTTCTACATCTTATATGCAATCTATGTCCACTACATGTCATCTAGCTGAACCTCAAGACATGTCATTGCCTGAGCCTCTCATATTTGAGCATAATACCATGCCACATGTAATCCTTACTCAACTCCTTAGTCATCAGTTGATCACTCTACCACCTACTCATTACTATTTACCTTGTCGATTAGCAAAATATCTAGGTCATCCATATTGCAATTATCATCAAATCAATGGACATAATGCAAATGATTGCCACACTCTGCGTTGCCTAATCCAAAGTCTTGCATGTCAAGGTCTTATTTCATTCAGTACACAACATCCCCTTCTAAAGGTCACACCCACATGGACTCCTAAGTCTATTCCTTCCTCGATTAGTCAAGATCCATCTAAGAAAACACCTACAACTACTAGCGAGCCTCCCTCTACTCTTTCTAAGGAGGTTTTAGATACTCCTCTCATTCATTACATGCTTGATGTTGATAATCACTCACATGAGCATACTGCTTCTTCTCCTAGTCAGACAAATACCATTGTTCCATCCCATGGATCTCCTATTTCTGATGTTGCTTCTTCTCCACTTACTGAGCATCACTATACCACTTCTCATACACCTTCTTTCGGTTAGTCAAGTTCCACCTAAGAAATCACCTACGGTATCCCCAAGTCAAAAAAGTCAACCACCTATCAAAATTAGTTCACAAACCACTCCTACTAGGCCGTCTACTGCATTACCAGATAAACCTAAGCAGTCTCCCTTGAGACTCAGTGCAACATGGCCTCTTCCCAAATCTACACTCCAACCAATTAAGTTTGTCAAAAAAACTAATCCTCCTCCTAGTGTTTACGATACATTTTCACTTTCACTACCACCACCTAGTTCTACTACAAACTTTGTCCAACAAGGTCCCACCACACATAAACTTGGCCTTTGGTAGGTGACTCTTGTTACTCTACCCTCTTGATGACACACTCATATTCTTGGGGTTCTTATATGACTGTTGAGGGGTCTTTTACCATAAAGAACCTTGTTTCATCTTGCATTTCTCCATTACATCACCACCTATACATACACACATCTATAATACTCCTTACACATCATCAATTAAATGAAATCCATCATGTCTCATCACCCCTATACATCATTTATTACATAGTACACATGTTATCATACACTTGGGGGCATAACATCCCGTATTCCCCTAATATTAGCATCCACACATATTTTAATTTTGCATTCTCATACATTAATCTCATAGCATACACATACTCATCCCACATTTTAACACTGTCATTACCCGATGATGCACTCTTGTGCTTGGTTCACACTTGACTATTGAGGGATTACCATTACAATGAACCCCACACACTACACCTTAGACATTATAAATTACATTCCATCATACATTGTACATCATACACCATTCATTCTATATTTATTATACATTATACTAGTCCTTACCCTACACACCACATACATTATTAGGTTATCCATGCATAACCTATACATAGTCATATTAGGCATATCCACATACATTTTACATACTACACTAGGTTACATTACATATGGGTCTAGCTTTACATTTATCCCTACATATTCTATTTCTATCTACACCTATCATCACATCTTACATATTACATATTCCATACACCATACACATCCTACGTTGCATTATTTACACCATGTATTTATACATTCTACTTATCCTATAGTCCTTTTAAAATTACTACTACATGCACTACATTATTTTCTACGTGTTGCACTCACCACCCTATGACACACTTTAGTTCCTTGATCCATACTCAACTACCGAGGGTTTACCAATCAAATGGAACTTACACCCACCATGCAAAACTTCTTCATGTGGAATCTCCAACCTAGTGACATACGCTTTAGGCTAAATCCTCACCCATCTCCATCCATTCATTCTATAGTGATATACACTTATGGCTAAATCATCACTCATATTTCCATCTTATAGTAATATACGCTTAGGGCTAAATCATCACTCATCTATTCAACAAGTCGTGATATATGCTTCAGCTATAGGGTTCATGCACATCTCTCCCCATGTCGCATCCCATCATCATTTACATATACACACTCATTGCAACACACTAGACACACCAAACACTACTCACTTCAACCATTTCCCGATGACACACTCTTGTTTACGGTTCACTCTTGACTACGAGGGGGAAAAATGAACCTCATTACATATACTTTCATCCACTTGGGGGCATGTTTTCCTATCTTTCCATCTTGCATTCCATTCCATTCATTCACAACATATTGGGGAATTTTCTTTTGCTTGTTAGTGTTTTACATGATCAATTTACTACACATGTTATCTTGATATCTTATATGTCATTATCTATATCATACACACATGTGTGTTCATGCCTTTGTTTAGTGTGATCATAGATACAAGAATTTTTACACGGGTCATGGATGCTCTCCTTCTACCCTTCCTATATTGGTCGCTGGGGCATCCACATTCATCTTATCCAGTTGTTATTGTTTCATTTTGTACTTAGCATCTTACATTTACTTGATCATACACACTTTGACATATTGGCTATTGCTCTAACATGTTAATAGGTGTTCCATGTGCAACACTTGTTTTGTAGGATTATACGTCTCCATGACTCCTTGTTTGTTTGTTTCTACTTGTCTTCCATTGTTTGCCATTATATGCGGGCTTTTCCCTTTGCTTGTGTGCACACTTGTTTGTTGTTTGCAGCCATGATGGCCTTGCATGTCTTGCAACATCGTGAGTGATGTCCCATGTTTGTAACTTGCTTTTGTGGTCTACATATTTTCTTACATGTTTACACTACTTTGTTTGGTAGTTACTACATTTTTTGTGTATTTTACACTTGTCTTATTGCATGCATGTGTTTTTAGACTAACACTTATTTTGGCTAGCCATCTCCTTTTTGTGTGCACCTTGGTTTCTACCAATCTCTTTCCCTTTCCCCCTACAGGGTAGATTTCTACAAGTCGAGTGTGGTAGGTCCTCTTTTGGGGCCGCATTCTCCTTTTAGTGACATCGCATGCGCCCCAAAGAGGGGGAATCATTGAGGGTTTTACATACTAACACATCATATTTACACTAGTTTAGTACAATGCACTTTCCACCCTTGGCATTGTGGGTTTACATATAACGAGTGAGTTTAGACCAGTCTACAAATTCCACACATGACAAATTTTATAGGACATGGTGTCCTTAGCATTTATGGGAAGAAATTATAGGCTTGGGGGTTACAGTGGGTGTGCCTCTCTACACTACTTTGGCCAGTTGGTGTCGGATCACCCAAAAACCAAGATGCTACAAAAATATCTTAACAAATTTCAACAGAAGCGGTTAGATTTGGAGGATACAAAGAAAGCGCTCCTTACACTTCTTCACCAGGTGGTGGTGAGATCGCCCAAAAATTCACGACAATACATGATATCCTTCTACACCCTTTCTCTCGACATGGATCAGGTGCACATGTTCCATTTACACTTTCCTTTTTGCATATTTTACATTTGCGTATTTTACACATTTCTATATACATGCATATTTTACACAACATTTTTACATACATACATATTTGACTACTTGATCATTTTCTCCTTGCAAGTCCGACCATATGAGAAACAAGTAGTCAAATTGGGGGGCAACAACAACAACTACGATGACAACGACAACAACGCAATGAAAACACACCATGATGACACTTACCTTTACTAACCATGTAGGTATACTACACACCACAACAACTACACATGTGTTTCGCCTTAGGTTCACTCTCATCACTTTTTATGCACATTTTTCATCTTTAGAATCCACGCTCCTCCACTTTTTATTTTTTTCATTCCACACTTGAGTCTAGTCCATCGACATGTCTCTACTACACTCTACATGGATATCAGGTATGCATCTCTATCTACTTTATGTTACCGAGCGTTCTACTCACCAACATAAAGTGGGGGAAAAATGTAGTCACAAAATCATGCACTTTAGGCATTATTTAGCCTAGTCTCATACTAATATTTAGAAGGTTCTCAAGTGAAGAAAGTACTAATTAATCCCACCTTTTGGCCATCTTATTTTTACCTTTTATTTCATCATTCCCACGTATTTTCATATACATGCCCAACTATTTTATCATTGTCTGTCATTTTAACCTAAATTGGGGATCCCTCTTGGGCACCTATATTGGGGCCCTGGTGGGCACCCCGATCCTTGTTTTACTTTTCCCACCTCTTTTTGGGATCTTTCTAGCTATTTTTCATCCTTATCTTTTTCCTAATCGACCATGTTAGGATTAATTACGAAATTAGAGCAAGAAAAACTATATAATATAAAGTTATGAGACCATAATGAGGGTCCTAGTGTCACTTACTACTATCACTCCATCTAAAGTTGTATCCATTACATCACTTGCATCCACATAGTGTCATGCATCAAGGCTAGGAGATCTACATCAACACACACAACATAGGGGGAGGGATTCTATTCTATTCCATGCACACATGCTAGTACATTTTCTATAGTTATTATTTCTCGTTACTTCACAAAGTGTGATTGGCATAAGAGCACCTAGGGAACGACATGCACACACATACCAGAACTATATTTGGGTCCGAAATGTGGTGTAGCGCTCATATTAGTAAGCTCACTGTTGTGGCAGATAAGGTTAGTCTAACCCATTCATTTTACATCTTTTATTTTTAGGGTTTTGATACTTCTTTGTCTTTTACAGGTCATTCCTTCATCCTACATTATTTCATACATCCAACGTAGTTTGATAGATCTAGTGCGATAGGTAGAGAATATTTTAGGGTATCTTTACGAAACTACCAAAACTAGATTCTGAGCTTTTATAGATACCAGGGAACCTATTTTATAGACCAGGGGTGTCTTGGGGCACCCCATACCTTCCTAGGCACTCTATTCCATTTAGATCCTCCAGATCCGGCCTTTACGAGACTTTGTATGGTCGTTAATGCTTCCGGAATCCATGATTAGACTCTGCGACACCTTGTGATAGTCTTCGATAATCAACTAAGTCATTTCCTTTTACATCTTTACATACTTAGGGTTTTATTTCATTTGATATAATTATTTAAAATCATTCCATATTGTTTTAGTGTATTTTACAACGTTTTAGTCCTCTTATATTAGATTAACTATTATTATACTTTCCCATAGTTTAGTTTAATTTTTAGTTAATCACAAACATATCTTATGCTTTTGAAATAATGATCTTCTTGGGTGGTATGGGATGCAAAATAAGGTCAATATTATTTACATCCTATTCATGAATTTTTAAGTGTTATGGGGCAATCATAAATTTTAAATGTTATTTGTGTTATATCTCTAGTTTTCACATTATGTTTTACTTTGAAGATCGAGATGTTGTGTTGTAAACTAGTTATGGAAAAAATGTGTAACTTGATAGATGTTTACTTGAACTAGGGGTGACCTACATAGGTGGGTGGGTAACCTAATGATTTTTTTCCCAAATAAAAAGTGTTGGGGATAGGGTTAGACAATAGATCGATTCAAATTTCTCTCTCATGTGGGGCAAGTAGGATTTAACATGCCCTAGTTTGTTGCAGATTTAGGTAGGTGGTGCCCTATGTTGTCATAAGTATTTTGGTTAAAAACCTTTATTATTACTTATCATTATTACTGGGATATGTTTACTCCTACCCTAATAATTTGTCTATCATTTTTGGTGATCGTACTAACACATGGAATTATATCTTTTTGTATCAACTCTTGTATCATTCCTTCTCGTGAAGGGTAGGGCCACTCTCAATTCATGAGAGGTGTGAAGGGAATCAAAAGGATTTTGGTTAGAGGTGAATCAATCTAACCATACTGTTTCTCCCATGGTGTAGTGGACTTTATGATGGATCTCTCATGAATGGAAACATGTTTTCATGATCATAGAGGTGATATTGTATTCATGATATACATCTTATATATTAAAAACAAGTGGATATAACCCTTTGTATATTTGAAACTTATTGTAAATGTATTACTTCAATTGTAACTCATAAATTGTAAAGGTTAAGACTCATGTTTATTCATTCAGAGAAATACAACCTTTGAATTCCATAATGAAATATATTGAGAACCATCATGTACAATGGAATATGAGATAAATTTATTAAAATGTAAACTTGAAACTTGTAGCACTTGATGGATGAATGTAACTTGTAATTTTAATATTTCTAATGTAGCTTGTACTTATAATACTATTGGTTAAATTAATGGATGAAAATGATGAAAACCATGTTTAATTCAATAATACCATTATTTTATAGAAATACAACAAATTTCACATGTGCAAGTCAATGTACTTATCCAATATTGAAAACATAAGTCATGAATGATTAGAGTTGAGTGTATTAAGAACAAATGAATAAGGAATTTAATATCACTTTTATCTGTAGACACCAAATTTGGGTCACATTCCCTTAACCCCTATCAATTAAATAAATTCATACTATACCCACTCATGTCCCTAGTGCACACATGTTAATTAATTTCATTGCAATAATCAAATTAATTAATTACCTCACCCATCCACCTCACCTACATCCAATGATGCAACCTAGAATTCACCAGTAAAAGCCTAGGTGTGTTGACACATCACTCAGCCTAGATTGAGCGCTCACCCAAAGCGTGCAAAGGTACCATGCCCCTCTTTAGGGTTGTTGTTATAGGATTTTAACATGATGAAGACTTGAAGCATTCAGATCTATGGCTATTATATCATTCTACAATACATATTCAGATCTAGATATAGAGAATAACAAACTTAAAAGATAACCACAATGAAATCAAACATCAAGAATTAATTATACTGTGGTTTGACACTCTGATTCAACTAACACATTCCATTGGATTTAAACATGATAAATACACAAAAGCTTATTACAATAGATAACACCATAGTCTATGCGCACATCAGATTTGGTAGCATAACCTCACAATAACTCAGTCCTCACATCCTCTCTTATGCTACATAGTTCACTTCATATTTATAAGGGTGGGGAATTTACCTTCACCGCTTATCTAATCCTAAAATAGGTTACATGCTATTATTAGCCACACACCTTTATAAAAATAGCCACACATGCAAGTGTGCTAATGATAGAATTCTTCTAGTTAAGCTGCCTGGTCAGTAACTCTATCTTTAGCCTGCATCCATGCAAAGCGCTTCGTAGGAGATCCTCTAAAAATAGCCAATGTGTGTCATGCAAGTCTCTAACGGTTTGTGTGTTCCACACGCCATGTTCTAAAATAGAGCTAAGTCCTAAAAATCTCTGTTCCCGAGTGTGTGATTCCATTCCAATCCTTCCACACTTTTAAATGCACTCGATATTCTTGCACGAACCTTCGTATGTTATTTGCTAAGTGCCATACTTTAACTGATCAACATTACCCCACACTAGTTGTATTGCTGCCCCGCAATGGTGGTCACCCAAAACGAATCAAAGAATATGAATAGAAGAATATAAAGAATATTTATGAACAAAAGAATGTTTTTATCTTGTAGTATCTTTTACTTCAACTTGAAGAATCAATTCTGGATATTCTTCTTTTATTTATGCCTCTAAAGTTTTCCAATCATTGAGCGTGGCCTCTACCTTTTCTAGAATATCCACTGCAATTGACTCTAACTCATCTTTTGCAATTTCTCCTTTCTCATTCTGCAAGACCAACACAATGCTAGATACGATGGTAGTCATTCTTCCTTCTAATAAGTCCATCTTTTGCACGATGAGTTTCCCAAGCTCATCTAACCTTTCCTTGTGTGGCTCTTGTGTTGTTATAAGGGCCTCACACTTCTGCTTGACAAGTGCTAATTGTTTTGCGTGTCCTAAAGTCTCATCTTTCATGGCCTTTAGAACTTCATTGTCTTCCACAATGGTCTTGGTTCTTATAATGACTTTAGGCACTATAAAAATATTTAGTGCTTGATCTGATTTCTTCAGTTCCTCCTGCAAGCTCTGAAGCAACCCCTCATATGATGTAATCTTTTGCATCACTGAAGCCTTTTCCCACTCTACTTCTGTCTTTGGATCCTTTGGTTCTGGCATGCGCAGAGGTTCATCTTCAAGCACTAAGTCCACCAAGGTACTTACATAATGCATTGTTGAAGGAAATGTTTTGGGTACCTTTGGCTCTAAATGTGGCTTTGCTTTCATGATATTGTCCCCAAATTCCTCTGCCATGTTGATGAAAACAACATTTTCTTTGTGCCAAGTCTTTTTCTTGCTTTAGGTGCGTTATTTCTGCATCCTTAGTTTTGATCTCCTCTCTCAGTGCCCTAATTATTGTAGCCTTATCCATATTTCACCTTACCACCTCTGTCGAGACCTTTACCAAAGCATTTCTCACTTGTTCATCTAACATAACAATCATCTTTACTATTATGTGTCTAGCCTGAGGTGTTTTCTTCAACCTCCTTGATACACATGAATCTTCACATACATCAAAATCTAGTTCATCCATGTGTGTGTGCATCAACCATGATAGCTACTTCCTTGTGCACATGGTTGCCATATCTTCATCCATCAGCTCTCAGCCATACAACTCCTTTTGTGTCATTATGCCTTGAAAACGAGCACAAAAAATTTTACATGTCCTCGGTGTAGCCCATGACTAGTGGAACATACTCTCCACTTGTTCTCTTGATCTTGGCCCCTTAGGAACTTGGGCTTCAAGATTTGGAGCTTGTTTTCTTTGTGTCTTGAGTAGTTTGATTACATTCTCATTTGTTTCCTTTCCTTCCTCTTCTTCATCCTTTTATTATTCCACGTCCTCTGGAGGTATAGGGGAATTAAGTGCACTTTCCTCAAAATATTTTTCCTCCTCATTCAACTTCAACTTCCTTCTTCTCTTCTCAGTTGTCTCCTTCTATGGGAGAGTCGAGACAATAGGCACACTAAGTGTGGAGTATCACCTTGGATCATTGTTCTTCTAAATACTCTTTTGAAGCGGCTCTTCTTCAGCTCGCATCCGGTCCTCATCATCCCCTTCTTGTGGCTGGGGAGGAGTAGTCGTGTGCTTAACTTCTTCCCTATTTGGAGGTTTCCTTCTGCCTCTATGCTCCAAACCACCACTATCTTCATGCCCCTCTTCTTCTTCATCTACTTGTATTGTCTACATGTGGGCTTAGGCTTTGGAACATTCTCCATTATATGCTTACCTTTTGGTGGCCCCAGGAGCATGAAACCATTCTCCACATACTTAGTGTTTTTCAAATTGGGCTTGGGTTGAGGGTACACAAGTGCTACTCTAGTGTCCCCAACTACCAATCTTACAGGCTTCATGCTTATAATATCTAAGATAAGCCTCTCAATGTAGGCATTCCACCCTAGATTTATATACTTCTTTCTTAGAGTGTGGTAGTCACAATCTACCTTTGTCTCGAAATGAAGGTTAGGCAAAACACATCGAAAACCTATGAACCTGATTCCTAGAAATATCTTGCTATGAAGGCATATGAAAATTTTTACCATGGGATCCAAGCCCCATCCTTCATCACAAATTACGTGATGCAAAAATCTTTGGTAGATTACAAATTGAACTACCTTACCCACCACCAAAGGCAACTCCTTGGGTATGCACCACTCTTCTTTGAACACCGAGTGGAGTCTATCATAACACATCTCTACCCTCTGCTTGAATGGTCCACTCATTGATCTATCACACAAATACTTTCCAAATCTTTCCACAAGTTACTTTGTGTTCCATGGGGTACTCCAAATCTTCTCCTTTGGCCCATCGGGCACCCAATCTCTATGAACACTAAAGATAGCAAAATAGCACCAAAAATTATTCTTTCACACTGTCTGCACTTCTTTAATTATTTTATTTTCTATGTGATCCACAATATTGTAAACCACTCCTTGGACATCTTCTTTACAACATACAACCACATTGTGTTTACCTGTGACCCCCTTTCTTGGTCATTCAACTTTGTCACCAATGCTTGTGTAACTACATGAATTGTTGGGTACTTCTTCAATTTGTCAATGTCCACACCACATGGACCTTTGGTATACCCCATCTCCTTCCTTGTCTCTAGGATTGTGGCCTTATTAGTTAAATTGCTCTCCATATCCACTCCTAAGTCCCTTAGTCCTGTCATTTGTTGAAATCAAAGTAGCTGTGATTATAACCCTTAAATCGGCAAAATAGAAAAATTGCTTATGGACTCTTCTCATCAACCATTGATATAATGGTTCATACTTCCCAAAGTATGATAGCTCGTACTGTTGGTAGACTCCAATCATCTTGATAACTTCTCACCAACGTCATCGTATTTGGCATATCTTTTGTTGTGTGCTTGTTCATTGTTGTGCTCAATAACGCATCAATATATTTCTTGTTATTTGATGTATGATGGTTGTAATAGCTGATTTTACATTAACGGACATGGAAATTCCATTCTTTCTCCACAATCACACCCTTTGGTTACTACATTTATGAGAAATTACTCTCAAGAGCAATTTCTTCTTCCACTTCGACCTTCTTCTTCCCTTTTACTCTTGTTGCGGGTGCTTTCTTCGGTGCCATCTGGAAAAAATCTCTTTTCTTCCCTCGTAACCGAGTAAGTCAAAACCCTAGTTCAAATATTTGTGCCCTAGTGAAAATCACGTGCCCTAACTTGTTTGTAATACATCCGCTTTGTTCAAACCCTTCACCTATGGGAATGCAAGTTTCTCCTGTGCACAAACCTCCTCTCTACGTTTGGTTTCACACTCTTTACACCTCAACACGATTGCTCGGCTTATTCGCACTAAGCCATTTTCAAATTCTCTTAATTGCAACAATAAAAATGAACTCGTTTCCCATATATAGATTTTAAAAAAGTTAGTGCATTTATTGCTCCTCCACCTACTAACAATCCTCTCATTAATTGACCATTTTTGTTCTTTTCATGTGGTACATCTTTGCACCCAAGCTATAACCTTCTAGTGTGCCCTCCTACCTTTTGGCTATAGACTTCTCTTCAGCAAGCTTACATGTTCTGAGTACCTTGTCACCGCACCTTCTACTAGTAGTATTTACGGACTCGCTTATCTCGCATTATACTTGTTTCTTCATTCATCTCCATCTATGGTCCTCATTTCTAGAAGTAATTTTTTCAATTCTCCAACTTGAATAGCACCTATAGCAATTTGTTCCTTTCATGTGGACTTATTTTCAATAGTCCTGTACCTAGATATCAATAACCTACCCCACACTAAGGGTATGTGCAGTCCTTTGTGCATAAAAATTCTTCAAAATAAGAATTAGCTTCTAGCGCGTAAACACGCTTTATTACACAAACACACCAACTAAATTGAAAAAGCATAATGACAAAGAAGGAAACACATTAAGGAAATGCAAAATTGAAAACCTAATCTAAATGGCAACACTGCCTTATTACAAACACCAAGAAGACTTATTTATAGTAGGGCTTCAACCTACTCTTGTTGAAGTAACTGGGTAACTGTATTCCATCAAGTGCCTCTAATTGACAAGTGCCTATTTTGAGTATGTGAGTGATAACATACGACCCCAACCAATGTAATTTGAGTTTACCTAGATGGCGCAAAAATTTAGAACCATAAAGGAGCACCATCTATCCTATCTCAAGATTTTTATCCCTGATGTGCTTGTCATGCCATGATTTTTACCTGAAATTTTCTTGTTTCTGACTCCAATGTGCTATTTCTCGGTGCTCATTCAAATTGATTAAATTTTCAATCCATTCTTCTAATGCTTGCTCATCACCTAGACCTCCAAAGTGTGTATAATACGTAAAGAAGGTAACATGAATTCCATAGGAAGAATTGCTTCTACACAAAACACTAACTGAAATGGTATGGATTTATTCAACCTTTTATATGTTGTTCTATATGCCCAAAGTACTATAGATAATTTATCATCCCAATCCTTCCTTCCAACATCAAATTTTTTTATCAATGTCTAAAGCACAATTTTTTTCAAATCCTCGCAATCCCATTTGCTTGAGGATGATAGGGTGTAGTCTTATGGTGTGCAATCATGAATTCATCCAATAAAATTCTGATTGTCTCATTCAGAAAGTGTGTGCACCTATCACTAGTCAAACTTAAAAGACATCCATACCTTGTAATAATATTCTCCCATAGAAACACTGGCGATCGCTTTTGTAAGATCCTTTGTAGTTGTTGCTTCGCCCACCATGTCGGATAATATATGCAAGTTATGATATAGTGCGATCCAGTTTTGCATGTGACCGATGAAATATGACCCACAAAATCTATAGCCCATTTCTCAAATGGTTCTGCACTAGGAATAGGCCTTAATGGCATCTCATCTCATTGTCCTGGTTTCCCAAGACATTGACAATGATCACAAGCCTTGTAATAATCCTTACAATCTTTATACAGGGTCTCCCACCATAATCCAATGAGTAAAATCTTACGCGCAGTGGCATCACCTACATAGTGGCCACCTACAATACCACCATGAGCTTCCTCCATGATATATGTGTGCTCATTTTCTAGTACGCAATGGCACAATACTTAATCTTGACGTAATTTGCATAGGTCACCACTAATCAACATATTCGGTGCCACGTGTATAGTAAGTTGTTTCTTCTCCAATGATTTAATTCCTTAACGGTGCCATGCCTATTTGTAGAAATACAAAAATGTCCTCTAATTTTGATGGTGCTTATTGTAACCTATATAATTATGCATCTGGCATGGTATCTTCAATTTCCTATGCTTATTCTCCTAACTAGATTTTGGATAAATGGTCTGGTCCAGAATTAATTTTCCCTGGTTTTACCACAATTGTGAAGTCGATTCTTGGAATAAGAGCACCCATCTCGCATATGTGCCAAGTAAAATGAGTTTTTACCAAATACTTCAATGCCATGTGATCTGTATAGAAGACAAATGGTGTAGCTAGCAAGTACTATCCAAATTTATGTAGCACATAGATCATAGACAAAGCTTCACGCTCTGTAGTTGTGTAGTTTTGTTCTGTAAGAGTCAGCTTTCTACTAGCAAAATAGATAGGGTGATCTATAATACCTTCTCAGGATGAGCCAAGATTGCACCAATGGCCTTGCTAGAGGAGTCCACATGTACATGAAATGGTTGGTCCCACAAAGGAAAATGTAAAATAGGCATGATAGTAAGTTTCTCCTTTGATGTCTCGAATGCGCGCTTCGTAGTTCTCCTTAGTAGAATGTACCTTTCCCTCTCATAACTCCTCCAACGGTGTGACAACTTTGGCATATCCTTCAATAAAATTCCTATAATATCCTATATGACCCAAAAATCTATGCACCTCACTTTGACTAGTAGGCTCTTTTAGGCCTATAAAAACTGCAACCTTAGCCATATCAAATAACAAACCTTCCTTGTAGATTATGTGTCCTAAAAATATCCTAAATGGTGTAGCAAATATGCACTTCTTGATGTTCAAAGAGATACTCAACTATCTACATATTTCAATAATTAAGCACATATTGTCATAATGATCCTTAATTAATCCATACACCATCCAATCATCCAAATAAACCTATAAGAAGTTGTGAATAAACTCCTTGAACGCTTAAATAACTATGCATGAAAATACGGTAGGCGCATTTTCGGACCAAAATACATCACGATATAGGTGCATCTACCCCATTCGAGTAGTAAAAGTGGTCTTTTCTTAATCCTTTTGGGTAATCCTAACCTGATGATACCCAAAGAACCCATCTGTAAACGAATAAATTTCATGCCCTCTAACACCTTCTAGTATTTCCTCAGTGAATGGCATAGGAAAGGGATCAGTTACACATGTAGCATTCAACTACCTGTAGTCCACATAGATCCTAATCCATCCATCCTTCTTGATACTGATCACCATTGGACTAACCCATTCTGACTCATCGAGGGGCTTGATAATCCCAGACTTCAACATTTTGTCAATATATTATTTGACATTTTTGTGCAAGTTGGGGTTCATCCTGTAGGGTCTCTTTCTAATTGGGCGAGCACCCTCCTTAAGCTTTATCCTCATCTCCCCTAATGATTCATGCATGCCTTTAAGTTCATGGTACCCTCGAGGGAATAAGTCCTAATAATCCCATAGTAGATCTATAATTTTTTCCACTTGAGTCGACCAATAATCTCCAATTATGGCTTCCTTAGGCTCAACATCCATTCCAATATTCACCTTATTTATCTTCATATGTTCATGATTAGCACACGTGGTCTTAACTACACACTTTATCCCAACACCTCACACCTACCGTTGAATGGATTATATCTAGATCCTCTATTTCTTCATCATCCACTAAGTAGACCATTTTTCTTTATATTTTCCAAGGCAAAGCGCGTTGAAGTAGTGTGGCATTGACTTCTTTCTCTTCAACAAGACGTGCTCTTGAGTTTCCTTCATCCAATAAATCCTGAAGGAGTCTTCACCTTGACACTATCTCCCATAGTTAAGTGCTTTATGAATTTTAGTGTTTCTTCCTTTGGAGGCTTGGTAGAGAAGAAATCAAACATCCGGGCCATTCCTGTAATTAAATCCCGCCCATTTCCAATCTCTCTATGGAGTTCGCATATACATTCTAAACATGCGTGCAACCTTGTAAAGTGGAATAAAACTTGTGCACCCAAAGCAAAGGTGGTAAAGCTTCTCACCCCTCGTCAGAGTCTCTCACACTTCTGAACGTGGTTATGAATAGGTTGATTACCATGATAAGTGTAGATTTGAGTAGGTGCATTGCTTCTGAAGAACCTAGTAGCAAGAGAAATCCTAATTTCATTCCATCGACGAGATTATCCTTGTGGACCACCCACTAGTGCGCTGCTGTCCCACGTAGTTTATATGCTAGCATATTCCTTCTTTCTAGTGGGTCTATCCACTATTCCTCCATAGCATGCAGGAACACCATAGGATCTCCTTCTCCAGTGTAACAAGGTACCGAGTTGTTACCTATTCTCCTAACATAACGCAGTTTGCTGCCCTTAGGAAATATGCTCTTTATTTTGTGCCCTACCAACTCATAAATGCTATGAGCCCAATTATCACAAGCAACATTGGTAGTATTGTTGATAGACTATGCATCCTCCACTGAAGGATTCCTTCTTTACATGGCTCAAGCACCTCTGGATCTCGGATGACACGTACAAAAATTCTATTAAGGTCTTCTTCACTCAAAGGCTCAACATAGGGTGCAAATTTGCCATCTATTAAAGGAATAATAACTCTTTCCTCCTTGTTTTCAAAGCTGATATAACCCTTGTTGAACCAAAGATCAAATTTATTTTCATAGCACCAAGGATGCCTCAATAGATTTGGGAAGCTATTTGACTTTGCTAGTGCTAGAACCTCAAAATCTCTGGTGAACTTAGCTCCTTGTATGGTAATGGATGCATCTTTTAAAACTTCGATGGGAGTGGCCTCAGTCTGATTAGCCATGAATAATACATTAGAGGATGGCTCTAATGGGGTCCTCCCATTTTCACCCATGCATCTAAGGTAAGAATATCATAAGACAACTTATATAAAAACGTTTTGAAATGAGCATCATACTCTGTGACACTCTCAGTAGTGCCTTGCTTAATATCCTTGAGCATACTTATAGTCTTCTACTCAAACTCAAGGATGTGAAACTCTTTAAGGAAAGAATATTTTAAAGTTGCATAGTCTACGCAAGTCTGATCAGGGTCAAAATTTCTGTACCAGCTATGTGCGCACCCTTATAACGTAGTAGCAAATTGGCTTGCCATATGCTTAGAAGCTGTGATTCCTTTTGTGCACCACAATATTTCACACATATGCACATGTTCAACAACATCTTATATGCCCCTATACTCTGGAATATGAAGATACATCTCCATGTAAATATTTTGGGGTTGGTGTGGACCTTGCCCACCTGATCTAGAACCTTTTGTGTTTCCTCTGCCTCAAGAACCTCTAGATCCACCGGAACTAAAGCCACCTATATCTCTTAATCCCCAACATATAGCTAGGGGGTCGGACAAAGGATGTACTTCCTATGTCCTAACATTAGTACCGAATTATACCTTGATGGTCTCAAGAAATGTTACTACTCCCACAAGGGAGTCCAAAATTTACGTGCTCGAATTACGTGTAGATGATACACCTGAAAAGGTACTTCCATATAAAAATGAAGCCGTTTGTGCTATCATCTTTGTGCCTCTTATAAGACTCGCTATTGCTCTCCCACTTCTTGAATTAACTTTTGATTATTTATTATACTAAATCTTTGGAAAACCAAGTGCAAGGGAAAGGTTTCGGGTGGATTGAGATGTAGGCCCGTGTCCCGGATGTTTCGCTAGCGTGATTCTATGTGAGGTCGAGGAGGGTTCCCTGTCATGTTTTCCCAAATGGGGAGTTCTTGAGGCTCGGGTTCCACATCTTTTGCGTGAACTTCAACTCCTTCCTAAACTATCTTTCTCTAGAATGCCATTTTCTCTGCAACGTCCCGCTGCTTCTCTATCTCCCTCTCGCTTGCCTCATTATACTTAAGCCACCTTTCCTCTCTCTTCCTTTCTGCTACTAGGTCTGCCATCTTTCACCCAACCTGCTCCTACCATTGTCCATGGTGGGGTTTAGTTAGCCATCAATTTTCTCTCCAAATTCAAATTTACCATCAGGATCTTGATCACTAGTGGAATGCCCTATAGGTAAGTTCCTCTGGGATATTGTAAAAACTAGAATTCAACTACCTCTAGGCACAAATAAGTGGAAATTGAGTACTCCAAGATATAACTATTCAAAACACCATGGAACCACGTATCCACAACACGAGTCCAAATCAAATCAGCATCATAAAGGGTCTGAAATTCTTCCTACGTCCAAGACAAGTGTGCGATACCTCCAATTCTATTTAGACGCATAAGCAACCAATGACTCGTATAATTATCTTGAAAAAATAGAAAAGAAGCTCTCATATAAAGCGTCATCTGATTCTTTTCCACCCATATGCGTGCATTAAACTTAGACCCAATGTTGAACCTCCATGCGTATTCTTCTTCTAAATCATGTATCCACTCCTCAACACTTGCTAGAGTCAACCGATATTTCTTCATCGCGAACCATCTTGAAAACAACTGAAAAAGAGGTCCCGATAATGAAACCAATGATGCAACCTAGAATTCACCAAAGTAAAAGACCAGGTGCACTGGCACATCACTCAACCTAGACTAAGCGCTCACTCGAAGCATACAAAGGTACCAGGACCCTATTTAGGGTTGCTGTTGTAGGATGTTAGCATGATGAATACTTTAAGCATTCAAATCTATGGCTATTATATCATTCTACAAAGTACATATTCAGATATAGATCTAGAGAATAACAAACTTAAAAGATAACCATGATGAAATCAAACATGCAAGAACCAATTATACTCAGGGTTTGACACTCTAATTCAGCTAACACATTCCATTGCATTTAAACATGATAAATACAGAATCTTATTACAATAGATAACACCATAGTCTATATGCGCATCAGATTTGGTGGCAAAGATAACCTCACAATGACTCACCCTCGCATCCTCTCATTATGTTATGCTACATAGTTCACTTCATATTTATAAGGGTGGGGACTTTCCCTTCACCACTTATCTAATCCTAAAATAGGTCGCATGCTATTATTAGTCACGTGCCTTTACAAAAATATCCACACATGCAAGTGTGCCAACGATAGACTTCTTCTAGTTAATTCCGACTCACAACTCTATCTTTAGCCTGCATCCATGCAAAGTGCTTCATAGCCAATCCTCCAAAAATATCCAATGCGTGTTATGTAATTATTTAACCAATTTGTGTGTTCCACACGCCATGTTCCAAAAATAGATCCTCATTGTGAAAACAACTAAGTCCCAAAATCATCTCTGTTCCCAAAGTGCATGATTCCTTTCGATCCTTAAAGTGATTTTTAATGCACTCTTCTCTTCCCACGTGAAACTTATGTATGTTCTTTGCTAAGTTCCATACTTTAACTGATCAACAACCAACTCACCTATCCACCTCACTCAAAGACCCATTCACAATCTATTAATTAACTAGGACTAATTCTATACCAATCCTAACCAACTAAGACTTAGTCTAAACCTAACATTAACTCCCACTACCTCTCCTAGAAGAAATCATACTTATCTGGGCGGACTCTATCACTTAAGACCTGGATTAAGGATATCAATCACACTAAAGATAGCAAATATTAGGCTATTTTTGGCAAACCTAGACTTATCCGCCTTAACCAACACCGGTTATTCCTCAACCAAGTGCCCAATCACCTAACTTCCATTGGTTACTTTATATACAACTTTTCTAACCTTTTACCTAGGTTGTTCATTCAGTTATTAGAGCCTTATTACATTCAAGCACGAATATTCAAGCCCTCTTGCATCCAGACGATGAACACACACAACCAAAATGTAAAACAAGAATCGATTCTCCTTCTAGAACATTGATATACTCACGGGAGCACACAAAGTTGTATCGCCGCAACAATGGAGTCAAGGACCTCTTCGCCAATCAACCACCAACCACTTCCACTCATAAGATCTGTAAGACACCAAGTAAGTACTGTGACTTTAATCATTCATGTTTATCCCACTATAGATCTCTTGCTTCGTTTAGTATTTTATTTCTTTTGTTACCCATACATCACCTTCTTCCCACCAACCCACTATTTAACCACCCAAGCCTTTTCACCATTCTAAACCTCCTTTTTAGTATCCTTGAGTCTTCTCATCCATATTATGACCCAAACCACACTACCCTCACTCTCTATGTAATCACAGAGAGATCATAAAAACCCATTTTTAATAATTCACTACCTGTTTCCCCTATCGATGACGGTTCCCTAACCACTGTTAGTTTAGTCCCCATACCGCCATCAGTCACCAGACCGATATCGGTCTCTGTGTCATTTCATATTCTTAGACCAGAAAGCTTCCCACTAACCCAAAATCAACCCATACTTCAACCAATCAGCCCTGCACTTCTTTGGACCTTCGACAAACACCTGTCGACTTGAACAAACCCCAGTTCTAATTAGATTTAGTGTTATTTTAATATATAACATAAAATCTAGTGTATTATGTGTATGAGAAACCTAAATCATTACATTACAATATGACCTATTTATTTTAGTTTTTATTCACATTGAATTGTATTAAATAGAGGATTGACAACCATTTGAGGAAGCATCACGCTTCTCAAATCTAGCCTTGCTAGGTAATCCTCTAACTCTTGCTATTTAATACTATTTGGTGGTCTTGTTGTGTTTCTTATACATGTCGTTCCTCCTAGCCAAAGGGAAGCTCTTCATGATTAGCTTGGATCAAAAAGTCAGTAACGCGCACATTCAACCTTTGACCTACATATCATAGGTATTCCTCCTAACCTATTTCCTATTCAGTTTTAACCAAATTAAAATAAAAAATTAGGTGAAACATCTTGGCATGCCTAGTGGGACCCATCAGGGGTTCTTTGCATTGTTCATTCCTAGGAAATCTTGTGTGTCTATTTTCATTTGAAATGAGTTCACATTAAAAATTCTTCTCTGGAAATATTCTTTTCTTTTGATTATCTCAGTGACACTTGTTTTTAGGATTAAAAATAATTCTTCTTTCTTTTCTTGTATTGCATTTAGTGAAAGTCATACCCTTAACCTCTTCATAATTTGTTCTCATCGAATATAATTTGTGGATTTGGGTTTTAAAACTTGTGCACTTACATTTTTGAGTTTGTTGCATTATAGCTAATCTAAAATTGTGGGCAACCTATATGCTTAGAAGTCATGCCTAGCTGATGGTTGACAAATTGAACCATAGTTCACATTTTGTACATTCTCAATACTAAAGCACTAAAACCAAATCACACAAGTCTTAAACAATATCGTCCCTCGGAGAAGTTGTCAATGATCACACGATCAGAGGATTGATAGTGGGCTCCAACTAGTTTCTTTGTCCAGTCATCATCTCAGAGAAGGATCTCCCATGCCAAAACTTACTTGAAACCAACCATAGTTATTGGATTTTATAGGGCACCCTTGTTAACCAAAATTCTATTATGCTTACAGTCAGTTCTAAATGGCATAAACCAAAACATAAAATCTAAAGTGTAGGATTTTGTGTTTGTTATCTTTTTTGTCTGCTTATGTTTTGAGGTGTGAGTTGCATTTCTTCATTTGTTCTTATCCTTTTATACCCCACATCATGACTGGTGTATTCTAGTTTTATTTTGGGTTTATTAGGACTCCTCATAACCATAATTAGTCTCTAGGTTGGCCCTTTTATTTGATCTAAATCACCAAAACTCCATTTTTTCTTCTCTTCCCATATTTCACAACAACCAATATTGGTCTAGTGACCAACATTGGTTGTATCATCTTACCGGCATTGGTTAACTGACCGACATCGGTTTATATACTTTTTGGTTATTTTTGCTAGAATAGTATTCTTCACCTTCCTGTTCTTTTCGTGGTTTGTTCTACCATTTTTATCCCACTCCTGAGTCTCTAATATCATTTTTAGGATCCAGGTTGACCCATTTTCACCTGTCATTGCCAAATATTTGAATCTCTTATTCTTCACATGAGTAAACCAGAGTGTAGGAAAGAAATTACCATGAAAGAAAGGGCAAAAAAAAGCGGGTGTTTTACTTATGGAGGTGATAATTATACAAGTAACTATACACATAACACCATATGCAAAAGTTCTATATGACCTTCTTTACAACTAAAGAATCAAGCTTTCTAACAACACATTCATACAACAATTGACAACCGCCAAGCTGATTTCTAGTCAACTCGATTGAAGTGTCAAGTAAAATTTATAATAATTATATACCCATTTTGATTGATCGTAGATACCAAATGTTTTATTACACCAAGAATGTTAAGAAAAATTTCTAGGAAAGTTGGTTTTATGGAAAAAATATGGCGAGTTCAATATGGTAATACCATGGAGAAGAAGGTAAAGAAAAGTATCTTTACGGTGAGCTTGAGCTACCAAGTTTTATGTCCGAGGTTAACCTTTATGTTGCGTCTTTAAGATATTATGATATAAGCCTAGGAGTGAATTGGTTATGGTAACATCATTCCAAAGTAGATTATTTTTCCAAAATAGTAACATGCCTAGATGATAGTGGGGGCCAATGAGTTTTCAAGGAATCATGAAGGCCATCAAGTTAATGTAGATATCAAGTTGAAGAAGGCACAAAAAAGGGATTGGTTATATATGTAGTACATATTGATGATATAAGTAAAGAAAAGGAACCTACAATGGAAGACTATTCTTTTCTTAGGGATTTTAGTGATGTTTTTCCTAAATAGTTATTGGAAATCCCAACCCATATATAAGTTTATTTTCTACTGAGATATAATTCAAGGGTTAGAACTTAAGTTAAAAGCACCATACAAAATGGCTACCACTAAGTTTATGGAGTTAAAAGTGCAATTGTAAAACTTGTTATCTAAAGGATTTATTTTTTCCTAGTGTTTCACCCTGGGAGCACCAATACTTTTTGTGAAGAAGAAGGATGGGAAACTAATACTCAACATTAATTATAGGGTGCTAGACAAAGCAACCATAAAAATAGGCATCCTCTCCCTACATTAATGAATTTTTTTATCAGATGCATGGAACAACTACTTTTTCCAAAATTGATATAAGGTCGAGGATATCATCGGCTAAGGATTAAGGGAAATGACGTACAAAAATAATTTTTTGAACAAGGTATGGAAATTATGAGTTCACAAGACTTCCATTTGTACTTACAAACACACCAAATTTTTTTAATGAATATGATGAACACCGTGTTTTGATACTACCTTGATGGATTTTTTTGGTCTTCTTAGATGACATGTTGGTATATTCAAAAATAAAATAATAACACGTTCATCACTTGTAACTTATTTTATAAATATTGTGACACATAAGCTATATGCCAAGCTATCAAAGTGCTCTTTCTTTTAATAAATAGTAAAATATTTTGGCTATATCATTTTAGTAGAAGGAATTTTAGTTGATCTTATAAAGATTAAGGTTATTATGGAGTGTCCTACTCTAAAAAAATTTCACGGAGTTCAAAATACTATGGGACTATAAGGATATTACAAGAAATATGTGGAAGGGTTCTGCAAAATTGGTAGTCTTATTACTTCACTTTGTAGAAGAAAGGAAAAAGTTTGAATGAATGAAAAATATGTGAAAAATCCTTCTAACTTCTTAAAGATAAGTTAACCTCGGTACCAATGTTGAAAGTTACAAATCCAAATGGACAATTCATTGTTATTGCGATGCATCGAGGGAGGGATTTAGAGGTGTTAGATGGTAAAGTATTAGCTTATGCGTATTGAAAAATAGACAAGGGGAATTGAATTATGCTCCACATTATCTTGAGATTGTAGATATAGTACTTGATTTATAGATGTGGAAACACTTCCTCTTAGGAAAGTCCTTTGTTCTCAAAATAGATCATTTAGGAATACAATATATCTTCACCCAACCCAACTTAAATGTAAGACAATGATGTTGGTTGTAGTTTTTGAGTGAGTATGATTTTAACATAGGCTATAATAATGGCAAGAAAATAGAGTTATTGATGTCCTTAGTAGAAGGAGACATAGAGCAGACATGGCCTTAATGAGGACCACTTTTCAAGAATAAATTTTGAGTAAGCTATCTTTAGATACTTTTTATGAAAAGGTTAAATCTGATTTAGAAACTAATAGCTAAAATAATTTATATGAGGGTTACCAATTGGATAGAGATGGACTTCTTAGATTTCATTGAAAAATTTAAGTACTTGACCTTGATGGATTAAGAACCCAAGTATTGGAGGCACATAATGATCCTTATTTAGGTCACCTTGGAGTGATGAATATGTTAGATAATCTTAAATAGTTATACTTTTGACCAGCCATAAAAAATGATATTGTTTTCTTTGTTTAAAAGTGTTTGGAATGTCAGAAGGTGAAATTTGAGCATGATATTCCAATAGGATTTATATACCCAAATGAACCTCGTGAGTATAAGTGACATGTTATTAGCAAAGATTTTATTCAAAGACTTCCAATGTCTAAGAACAAACATGATATTATATTGGCTATTGTGGATAAATTCATCAAGGAAGCCCACTTAATTTGGAGAAATTTGAAGGATGATGCACCTATTTTGGAAAGAATATTATTTCAAGAGATTTTTTTAACATGGATTTCTCAAGAATATTATTTCTAATTGAGAAACTCACACGACATCTAGGTTTTGGAAAACCTTGCATACTATTCTAGGCACAAAATTTAATTTCAATACTACTTACCATGCATAGATAGATGGTAAAACATAGAGGGTAAACCATATCCTTGAAGACATGATTATGATGTACTATATGGATAAACAATATATATGGGATGAGTATTCTCCTCTCGGTTGAATTTTCTTACAATAACTGTCATCATTCGACATTAGGTATGACTCCCTTTGAGGATTTATATGGGATAAAATGTTGCACATCTATCAGTTGTGATTAGACAGAGGGTAGGGTGATTATTAGTCCTAAAATGCTTAAGGACATGGAAGAGTAGGTGAAACTGATAAGGAAGTTCTTGGTTGAGGTTGTATATAGTCAAAAAAATTATGCAAATAGAAAAAGATTTTGTATATAGCATGTAGTGGGTGATAAAGTTTTTCCGAGTGTGAAACCAAAGAAGAGATCTATCAATTTTGGAATTTTTTCCAAACTAGCACCTTGATATGTAAGAACTTTTGATGTTCTTCAAATGACCAGCCCAATGGTATACAAACTTGTTTTACCTATGGCTCTATCTCAGTTGCATAATGCGTTCATGTATATTTGTTGAAAGAATATCATCTTGACATATCTCATGTTATTGATTGGAAACATTTACAAGTGGAGGATGCATGAGTGATTCAGTTAAGCTTATGTGGGTGCTTAAGAATCACAAGTTTCACTTGTGAAATTGGGAAGTCTCTCGGTCTGCAAAGTCTAGTAGGACCAATAATCATAGGAGAGTGCTACTTGGGAGGATTTTGATGATATATACAAGTATTATCTACATATTTATCATTATTTATTATACTTTTGTTGTTTATAATAATCACTAGATGATGTTTCCTCTTAGCAGGAAGGATGTCACATCCCATATTTACACATTATCATTTTTGATACTTTTGATGATTTGGTGGATTTTCCACAATGATATAACATTTAATATAATGTTTTGATTTGGTTTAGTTATCATGCATGACATGCTTTTGGATTTGGAAACATTTAATATAACTAATATGGTTAACAATAGATGATGACATGATTCAAATTATAGTTTGAGATTACTGGTTATATATGTGTTGCTTATGATTCATTTTAGTTAGTTTGATTGATATTAGAATGTATAATGCACTAAGTCTTCTTTCCTACTTATGTGTAGATATTCTTAGCTACAAGAAAGGGTATCATCAGGGAGAGACAAAAATATGCAATAAATGGGTTTCAATGATAGAAAATTTCCATGAATGCATGTTTAATATATTGAGAAACGATGTTAAACCATAAGTTGAGGTTACAAAATCCCTTGTCATGATTTAGCCTTAGTTTTTACATAGATGTATATATGTGAATATCACCTAAAGCGAAAGGTTTCTTTAGTCATTGATATGGAGTTGCACACTCTTATTACAATGAGGAGCACATCATCTCTGTTTGAATCTAGTTGAGAAACACATTGTAATTTTATGAATATTCACTTTGTCACTCTAACTTCATTGTCGGGTTACGATTGCACTGTAACATGTAAAACAAATGTCTACTCGTATATGTCTACAAACCACATCAAATCTAATAAAAATATGTAGAATGTGGAGTCGACTAAACCCAATGGTCACTGAAGAGTGAACTTACGACCGAGCATTACTCCACATCTCGGACTCCATGTATTTATTGTGTGTATGTGTAGAAATGATGCCCTTAAATGCCCTTGTGCAAGTTGCATAATAATAGAAAGCTTCATATATAATGTAGAAGATGTATAAAATGTGTGAGATGGAATAAAATAAACTTCCCCTCCTATGTTATGTATGCAAAAGTGATGCAAACATTGTCCCTTGAATGAGTGTGCTAGATGGATGCTTTAAAGTGATTTTGTGCCTTTAGATGTAAGCTTAGGTGGTAGTATGTAATGCTTAGTGCTCGGTCCTTATTTTCGATAAGTAACTAAGTATATATGTGGTCATAAAATCATGCACTTTAGATATTATTTATCTTGGTTTCATACTACTATTTAGAAGGTTCTTGAGTGAAGAAAGTACTAATTAACCCCTATATTTTGGCCATATTATTTTATTTTATTTCGTCATTCATGACATTTTATATCCATATGCCCAGTCTTATTTAGTCATTTTCCATTATTTTAGTCTCCACCAAGGAACCCAAACTGTACTTAGGCGCCCACGGGCACCCTGGTCCCACCATGGGTGCCCGATCCTTCTTGAAATTTCCCACAACTTTTTGGGCTCTTTCTAGCCATTTTAGATCTTTATCTTTTTGGTGGTAAGCCATTTTGGGGTTAATTACAAAATTAGATCAAGAGAACCCTATAAATATAAAGTTATGAGACCATCTTTGAGGGACTAAGCACTAGTCACTACTATCATCCATCTAGACTTGCATCCATCTATGCATTGGATATTAGTTGGATCCATATAGCTCCATCACAAGACACAAGGCTAGGTCATATGCATCACACTTCATAGGGGGAGGGATTCTATTCTATACCATGCACACATTCTATTAAACTTTCTACATTTAGCTATTGCTCACTACTTCACAAGTGTGACTGGGCATAAGCACACCTAGGGAACATTATGCACACACTCACCAAAACTACATTTGGGTCCAAAATATAGTGCAACACTCAGTTAGTAAGCTCGTTATTATGGAAGTTAAGGTCAGTCTGACCCATTCATTTACATTCTTCTTTTTCTAGGGTTTTGGCACTCCTTGGTCTTTTGTAGGTCTTTTCATCATCTTGGAATATCAACAACATCCTGGGGGTAGTACAATGAAGTTAATGTGATAGACAATGAGGGTTTGAACCACCCTGCTGAACCTATGAAGATAAGTTTCAAAGCTTTTACATAGACCAGGGTACCCATTTTATAGATCAGAGCACCCGTAGGCACCCCGATCCCTTTCTAGGCACTCCAGTCCATCTAGATAGTATAGATCCATCCTTTCGAGCTCCCTGCATAGTCGTTCTTGCTTTCAAATTCTCCACTTAGCTCTGTGACATAGTCCCACGAGCATATTCTATTCATATGAGTTCTTTCCTCTTCCCTCTTGTATATTAGGGTTAGTATTTCCTTTTGTATAGTTGTTTGGATCATCTTTACATTATTTATAGTTTCCCATAGCTTAGATTAACTATCACCCATATCCACATTTTAGTTAATCATTTTGGTGAACCGACATGAATAGAACACTAAAATCACTTTGTCAATGTAGTGAATCCCACTAAGGAGGTTCGATCACAACAACCTCAACACACGTTTAATAACCTTCCAATGGCTCCACATCTTATATTGAAGAATTTTCTTGAAAGTAATCTTATTACCCTTCCCCACCACTCGAGTTAGATCCAACATGACCAAAAGGTAGGAAATACAATGATAATTTCCACTATGATTATCATCGATGCATAGGAAATTCTACAAATCGGTGTTTCAAACTTTGTACAATCATTCAAGACCTAATTGATGACAATAAACTAGAGTTCCTAGAATCTACTAACTCTCCACCAAACAACAACAAGGGTAAACTCAAGCTCTTTAACAATGAATCTCAACATGACAAGAAGACATCCGAATCTTATGATAATCATGCATAAAACATAGTACCTCCTCTTGTATTTGGAGCTTTGGACTTCTTAGTTGCTAACATTGATGCTTCGCCACTAATAAATTCTTTCTCCAATGTCAATTATCAAGTAAATTTCACATCTAATCATTTACACATCAATGCATCTATTAACTTGACCTCTATTAACAACACCAAGGTTGACCCATCTTGGCGGTTAGTGTATGATCTATGTCACTTCTCAAGGCTATTGACTATCCTCCATTGTAAATTGAGTACCCTTTCAACAAACCCTTTGGTGTTATTAAGATTCATGTTATAGTTGGTCCTCTTACAATGCTTGTGCCTTTCCTCATTGGCAATATGGTTTCTACCTGCGACATGCTCCTTGGTATCAATTGGATTCATCACTCTCAATATATTATTTCTATGAACCATTTGTGACTCAAATTTATTCACAACAATTAGGTTATTTCTATTGACGGTGTCCCTCCATCTACTCCATGGTCGTCATCTCCTCACACAATATGTAGCATGTCCCCTACTTCATCTAATGCCTCACACTCTATGTTACTTAAAGCACAATCTACTCCAAATTCACCTACTTGTGTATCATCCGCATGACCACAATGTTCCACTAGTTCTATACCTAAGCATATGCCCATTCCTCATAGTTATGCATCTCGGCACATGTCACCACCTTGGTTTATTCCACATAGATATTCTTCACCTTTGCATTCCACATCACGTAGATCTCCATCACTGACACATTTTGTGACACCATGACCTTCTTCATATATTCATCCCTCGTATGCACATTGACTTCATTTACCAACACAATGTTTATCTGCCATACCACCACTATTAGAGCATGGTCATATGCTTTCATCATCACATTCATCATATGAAAGACCTTTTTCCTTCACGCTTATTAGTTAGCTCATTCATATACACTTCAGGGCATAACATCTAATACATATCCCCCAACCATCACCATATCAATGCATCTATCATCTTTGCATTTTCATGCATAAATCTTCTCACATAGGTATACTCATCCTACATGTTACGCCATCATTACTCAATGACACACTCTTGTGCTTCGGTTCACACTTGACTGTTGAGGGATTATCACACATGAACCCCACACACTACACCCACTCATATTACGTGTCATACACCATACATTCTACATTTAGTCTATAAAATTTTGACATTTGTGCATTTATACATCATACATCATGCTATTCATCATTATGCATACACCATTGTCTACGCATCTTACATCCTACACTACTTATCCTACATATTGCATTATTCGTTTATCTACATACCATTCATATTACACGCACATTACACCCATATTCTACATCCTCTACTAATCTTTGTCATATATGAGTCTAGCATTACATTATCCTACATACTACATTCCTAGTCTATCTACTTACATTACACACCACTATATACATAAAATTTTACACATTCTACACATCATGAATTTTCATTTTACACAGTGTATTTACACATTCTACTCATCATATGGTCTTCTATTATCACACATATTAAATAATCTTCTATGCATTGCACTCACTACCCTATGACACACTTTATTTCCTCAATCCATACTTAACTACCGAGGGTTTACAAATCAAATGGACGTTACATTCATCAGACACTTATTATTCAACCTTTCATCATGTGACATTTCCAGCCTAGTGACATATGCTTTAGGCTAAATCGTCACCTATTCTATCATTTTGTAGTGGTATACACCTTAGGTTACATCACCACTCCCTATTTTCATCTTGTAGTGATATACACTTAGGGCTAAATCATCACTCATCCATTCATCTCATAATGATATACACTTAGTCTAAATCATCACTCATCCATTCATCTCATAGTGATATATGCTTAGGCTAAATCATCACTTATACGTTCAATCTGGTCATGATATATGCTTTGGCTATAGGGTTCACGCACACATCATTTCTAGGTTGCATCTCATCAATACACATACACATTCATCACAATGTGTTAGACACAACACACACTTCGACCATTTCCGATGACACACTCTTGTTTATGGTTCATTCTTGAATGCTAAGGGGGTAAAAAAATGAACCTCATTGCATACAATTCCATTCATTTGGAGGGCACATAGATCCTATCATCTATCTTGCATTCCATTCCATCCATCCAAAACATCGCATATTATAGTTACTTTTAATCTTGTTTACTTGTGCTTGTTCATTGTCACTTTATTACACATGATAGTTAGCCTACTTGTATGCCATTTATCTATATCATCCACAAATGTGCATTCACACCTTTTTCTACTTATGATCATAGATACATGTCTCTTACACGTAACATGAATGTTCTCCTTCTACCTTTCCTACTACTTTGGTCACCGGGGTCATCCAAATTGTTCTCTCACAGTACTATTATTTCATTTTATACTTAGCACTTTACATTACTTTGTTATACACGCTTCTAACATACTAGTTATTTCTCACATGCTAACAGTGCTTCATGTGTAACATTTGTTATGCAGGGATATTTACTTCCATACTTGTTTGTTACATTTTATGCCATTGTTTGTTCTTGGTTACGGGCCTTGCCTTATGTTTGGTGTGCATATTTTGTTGTTTCTTGTGGCTATTATGGTATTTCATGTCTTGCGACATCGTGAGTGATGTCCCATGTTTACTGATCCACCTTTTGCAACTTGTCTTCTTACATGTTTACAGTCCACCTTTTGCAACTTGTCTTTTACATGTTTTCATTACTAATTTACTTGGTAGCTTACATACTATTTACATAGATTACACATTTTCTTATACATACATGCTTGTTCATCACATTTGTTTCTTTCTAGCCTCTTTTTGCATTCCTTTGTTTCTACCAAGAACTTTCCAAGGTACAGTTCATGTGGTTGCTCCTCTTTTATGGCCGCAATCTCCTATCATCGACGTCGTATGTGCCCCCAAAGAGGGGGGTATCATTTGGGGTTTACATACTAACACAACACATTTACACCGGTGTAGTTTAGTGTACTTTTTTCCCTTGGCATTGTGGGTTACATATAACGAGTGGGTTCAGACCAGTCTACGAACCCCATACACAATGAATTTTATAGGACATGATGTCGTTAGAAGTGCAGGGAAGCGATTTATAAGCTCGAGGTTATAATGGGTGTGCCTACCTAAACTACTTCATCCGGTGGCATTAGATCACCCAAAAATCAAAATATACAAATATTTCTTCACACACATTTAGAGAAGTAGTTAGAGCTTGGAGGATATAACATAATTCCTCCCTACACTTCTTCAACTTATGGCATCAGATTGCCCAAAAACCCTAATAGTACATGATATACTTTTACACTCTCTTTCTCAACATGGATCCAGTGCACATGTTCTGTTGGGCCCCTAATTTATTGGCCAAGTACAGAGAGGTGCATGGGTGCACAAGGCCTATTTAGAGAAGGGCACATAAGGAGAAAGCATGTAGGATAGGGTTCTAGGAGGGTTTAGTAGAACAAGTGGCGCGTGCAAGGTAGAGAAAAGGTTTTGGGACTTAGCCATATTTGGCGTAACAAATAGAACATGAGAAAAACATGACCCAACTGCGCATGTGGAGTGGATAAGGTGCCAACCTAGCAATAAGGTGGCCTAGAAAGGAATATACCTTGTGATGGAAGATTCTAGAAGGCCATCATTGTAAAGAGTGGAGAGCTTGAGCCTGAAGAAGCATGCTACCTTGGAGGACCACCTTGGACACTTGGAAACGGATCTGTAACTCCCACGAAGGCTTGAAGAAATTAAGAAAGGCTATAAATACAAGTGCCTAGTAAAGGGAAAGAGGGATATTAGAGAGACCAGATGAGAGGCAAAGCTCTGCAGAAATACATGGAGAACTTTATGGGTTGGACTAGGAGATCTGTAGGAAGAATGATGTAACAAGGGATGGGTACATTTTTTTCTTTTGCATTATAAGGGATGTAAGTCTAATCTTGCTACATGGTTCTAATCAGAGTATCGTTTGGTCCTGTAATGACCCCGATAGATGTAATGTGATTACTAGTCATGTTTAATTATGGATATATGTGGTTCACAACTCATACATATCTCTTTTTATGTTCAAAGTGTGTAAGAGTCTTCAGTTGGGTTGGATTTTTGTGTGCTAGAAGGTTGTAAAGGGGTTTGCACGTAAGATGTGGTGCATGGGAAAAGGTGCTTAAGACTGGCTTAGTGGAAAAAGCTGCATTTAAGGTCAAAGTATGGTGGTAGGTGAGAGAGCATTTAATGCTAGGAAAAGAGAAAAACTATAAATAAAAGGTTGAGCACTTCATTATTTTGCATTACAATTACGAAGGGAAGAAATATCTTGCGAACTAGGGCATCCAAAGCAATATCTTTGCGACAAAGGAAGAATTTGAGAGATCTGAAGTGCATAGCTAGGGTAAATTTGCAAACTAGTAGGAAAGGAGTACATGGGCATGGAGAAGTTAAGTAAGAAAGCATTGTCTTGTGGAAGGGTTTTTCCAGTTAGGGTTTGGTGACTAGGGCATGGAGTTAGAAGGAGTTTTGCATGAAGATCGAGCTTGGGGATGGATAGAGGGGTAAAGAAGAGAAAGATGGATAAGTTCTAAGTACTAAAACTAGTTAGAAAGATGGCACCTAGAAAACCAACCATCTCACCAAAGAAGCAAAAACAAAAGGGCAAGGGAAAACAAACAACAACCGTCGAGAGCACAAATGAAGAATGGTACGCAGAGATGCAGTACCCAGATGGGGTGTTGTTGGGAAAAGAATGGGAATCACACCTAAGGAAGATGACGGTGAGTGATTATAACCATTGCACAACTACAATAGAGAAGGAGATGGCCTTGGAATTGGTGTGCCCAACCAACAAGAGAATGCCAGAAGGCATGCCCATTTACAACGAGGTAAAGGTTAAGTTGGAGAAGGTAGGGTTGCTGCAAATTTATGAACTGCCATACTTCAGAAAACCTGAGCAGCCTCTACCAATGGATAATGGCACACATTCATGAAGACCACTTTTATTTTGCAAGGCACAAGATGCGCATAACTCCCTAGCTAATTTCCAAGTTCATGGGCCTTATCTATGAAGGGGATAACATTGATGATGACCTAAGTGACAAGGAGGCCATCAAGGAAATAGTTGCTGCATATGACTATAAGAAAGGATCACGATACTTTGACATCATAGAGATCCTAGACCCCGTGATGAGGATGGCCACACACTTGGTAACCAAGCTCAATGACAAAGAGAGATGGACTCAAGTGAACAAGGCATGGCTGAATGTGTGCCGAAAAATATCTAAGGGGACCATCTACAACTTGTCCGCTTTCATCACGGATGAAATCATCAACAACACATAAGAAGGTGAGAAGATACTATTTGGTAATGTCCTCCTCAAAATTGTCTTCTTAGAAATCGGAATGCCCGATGGACCAGAAAGATTTGTTTGGCAGTACTCAGAAGAGGATCCCTTGCCCGCGAAGCAATTCACAAAATATACTTGTGAGACAATGAAAACCACTCACAAGGTGCATTTAGAAGAATGGTACAAGCACATAAGGGATGTGTTTGGGGTGGAATAGATAATTCTAGAGTAGTTACCCACGCTCATGTAAGGAGAAGAAGAATTTGTGATATATCAACACTTCTGCATTGGCAGATTTAGGTTGATAGATGAAATAATGAGCCCATGGTGCAAGCTTCCCTTCTCTTTCACCGCATAATACTTCTAAGCGGGGATGAATATATTAAAAGAGGCAAAGAGACTAAGGTTCAACCTTAGGGAGGTATATCAAGACCACATGGAATTGCATAGGAAGCTGGTTTACCCCAAGAAGTGTGCCTACATGGAAATATATGTCTCCCACGAGATACAAATGATGAAACCAATGACTTTTCCAATCGTTGGAAGGGATGCAACAAGGATATACCTTCGCATCCAGAATTTTTTTGAAAAGGGTGCATACTTGGAAAATGATGTATCCATCCCTAGAGGACCCCACAGGTAGAAAGAATCCCATGCCAAAGAAGAGGGAAAGGGAAGAGGTGCAAAAAGCACCAAGTGTTTAGGCTACATAAGCGGTAAGCACGCCGAGGACAAGCGCTAAGACCAATATGTATATGCGGAGAAATAATTCCCTGGTGAAAGCAAGGACTCCAGAGGAAGAAGTACTAGAGCATGAGGAACCCATCACCCAGGAAAGGTCACTATAGGAAGAGGAGGAGGAGAAGGAGGTAGAATCCCCTGCCAGGAAGAGGTAGAAGGTGATAGAAGAAAATGATCTGGAGGATATAGAAATCTTGGAGGCCTATATAGGCAAGAGAGATGATGATGATGAAGATGAACTAGGAGGTGAGGACCATCCTATCTATGAGGTTCATGACTCGAAGGAGGAAGGAGAGGAAGAAGAAAATGAATACATCTTTTCCAAGAGGGAGAATAACAAGGAAGAAGAAGATACTCTAGAAAATGGGGGTAAGTGAGGAAGTCACCAAAGAACAAAGGACCCCAAGCCTCACTAAGGAACAAATAGATGAGGCCGTGGAGAAGGAAGTCGCCAAGATCATTGAAGACCTAGTAGAGCAAAGAGATGGAGTGCAACGTGAGACCTAGTAATGAAGGAAGTAGAGGAGGGAAGCATAGAAAAGGAATATGGCAGCATGGGAGGGGATCCTAGTTTGGCTATGAGATTTCTTAAGGCTGTGTGTACATGGAGAAAAGGCGCAGAGGCATCATAGGTTCAGAGGATGGGCCATATTGATGACTGAACAAAGTGTTGCATGCACGGTTTCAAAGCACCATACCAATGAAGCAACTCTTGGCTATGACATCATTTGATGAGGAAGGTGCATACCCTCGAGACAAGGAAAATGATTTCTTGGGAATTTGAGTCCCACATCGATGAACTGAATTTGAAGTGAGCCAAGGGGAAATAATGAAGGTACTAGAGTCAAAAGGTGACAACCCCTTGGTAAACACTCAATGAATATTAGACAAATAAATTTGTAACTTCGTTGAATAAAGTTTCGGTGGAAGTAGAGGCTAGAATCTTCGAGAGGAACGATAGAGTAAAGTTTCTAGAGGCAAGAGCTAGAGAAGAAGGAAGAGGAGTTGGAGAAAAGAACTAAGGAGTTAAAACATGAGGAACTAGTCAGTGCTCAGCTAAGGCATGAATTAAAGGAAGAGAAGGAAAGGGTACGTAAAGTCTCTAAGAAGGTGGAGATGATCACAAGTGCCATTATCTTGAAGCATCTAGACTTGACACCACCCGCACAAAAATATGAATCAAGCCGAAATGCCTAGAAGACTTAACTCATGTTCTCACAATGGAAAGATGACCATTGGCCTTGGAGTCTATAGAGGAGGCATCAACGCACAAAGAAAAAGAGGACAAGATGAAGGTTGTGGCCATTGTGGCCCAATACAAGAAAGTCCTTGCGGATGTAAAGGCCTCTTTCTGATAGATGAGGCTACCTATGACAACTGCATTGATAGAGACAAAGTGACGAGCATTTTGGTCGCCACCCATGAAGTAGAGCTCAAGGAATTCCAAGAGAAGAACAAGGGGAATAGGGCAGAACGTGACAAAATTCTAGCTAAGGTTGAGAAGAAATCAGAGGCTATTGAGACCTTGCAGGGCTCAATTAAGAACCGGCTTAAAGAATTATATCCCCAGATCACTCATAGGATGGACGCACTTGAGGATATGGGAAAGCAATTAGAAGAGGTTGTGGAAACCATGAGTGCCAAGGGAGAAGGGATAATATTTGAGGAGGTGAGCGCCTAGTCAGTGAAATTTGTCAATAAGCATAGAGCAAAGTTGATACGGAATAAGTTAGAGGCAAACTTGAAAAATATTTCCCCCTCCTCTTGTAGAAATAATCATAGTTCCCCATTCTTTCATTCTTCCCCAAAATTCTTCATTCCTTTATTCTTTCTTCAAACTATTCAAGGACAATCATTCTTTATTCTTTGAGAAAATGTTCCCACGGATGGAGAACAGGCGTAGTGTGGGGTGATGTTGGGCCCCTAATTTATTGGCCAAGTATAGAGAGGCGCGTGGGTGCGTAAGGCCTATTTGGAGAAGGGCGCATAAGGAGAAAGTGCACAGGATAAGGTTCTAGGAGGGTTTAGTAGAACAAGTGGTGTACGCACAAGGTAGAGAAAAGGTTTTGGACTTAGCCATATTTTGCATAATAGACAGAACACAAGAAAAGTGTGACCCAACTGCGCATGTGAAGTGGATAAGGTGCCATCTTGGTAATAGGGTGGCCTAGAAAGGAATATACCTTGTGATGGAAGATTCTAGAAGGCCATCATTGTAAAGAGTGGAGAGCTCAAGCCTAAAGAAGCATGCTACCTTGGAGGACCACCTTGGACACTTGGCAATGGATCTACAACTCTTGTGAAGGCTTGAAGAAATTGAGAAAGGCTATAAATACAAGCACCCGGTAAAGGGAAAGAGGGAGATTAGAGAGAGAAGATGAGAGGTGAAGCTCTGCAGAAATACATGGAGAAATTTATGGGTTGGGCTAGGAGATCGTAGGAAGAATGATGTATCAAGGGATGGGTACATGTTTTTCTTTTGCATTATAAGGGACGTAAGTCTAGTCTTGCTACATGGTTCTAATTTGCACTATCATTTTGGTCTGTAATGACCCTGATAGATGTAATGTGATTACTAGACATGTTCAATTATGAATATATGTGGTTCACGACTCATACATATCTATTTTTGTTATGTTCAATGTGTTTCATATGAATGAGTATAATCATTATGCATCCTCTTTCCCTCATGGTTCAAATCTATCTTTTGTCAATATGCTTCTTGTCTGAATGAATATATTAGTGTAGCATTTTACTCGAAGTTCTTAGTTGAATAAGGAGTTTCTTCATCTTTCTATTATGCATCTATGCTATATTCTTACACAACTCACATAAAGAGGGGTTCGACACCCGCGCGTGCCTCGAGTGAGTGCCTGGCAGCACCGCTAGGTGATAGGTTGATGCGCATGGGATTGTCCTTATTTGTTAAGGGGTATAAAAATTGACTACATGTTCCATTTACACTTTTTTCATTTGCATACTTTAAATTTACATACTTTTACATGCATCTTTTACATTGCATTTTTACACATACATACATATTTGAGTACTTGATCATTTTCTCCTTACAGTCCAACCGTATGAGAAACAAGTAGTCAAATGGGGAAACAACAATAACAAAAATTCATGACAACACACACACACTATACTAACCATGCAGTTACATCACACACATCAATAGTTACACGCATGTTTCTACCTTAGGTTCACTCTCATCACTTTTTTGCACATTTTTCATCTTTAGTTTCCACGCTCCTCCATATTTTTTTTCATTCCACACTTTTTCTAGTCCATCAACACACTTTCTACTACAATCTTCATGGACATCAGGTATGCATCTTTATTGACTTTATGTTATCAAGATTTCCTCTCACCAACATAAAGTGGGGCAAAATGTAGTCACAAAATTATGCACTTTAGATATTATTTATCTCGGTTATATACTACTATTTAGAAGGTTCTTGAATGAAGAAACTACTAATTAACCCCTATCTTTTAGCCATTTTATTTTATTTTATTTCACCATTCCGACCTTTTACATCCATATAACTAGTCTGTTTTGGTCATTTGGCATTATTTTAGCCTTGATGGGGTGCATGAGTTAAGTATTGGGCACCCATGGGGGCAACTGGTCCTACCATGGGTGCCTCGATCCTTCTTGAAATTTCGTGCCACTTTTTGGGATCTTTCTAGCTGTTAGAGATATTTATGTTTTTGGTGGTCATCCATTTTGGGTTTAATTATGAAATTAGATCAAGAGAACCCTATAAATATAAAGTTATGAGACCATAATGAGGGACCAAGTACTAGTCACTACTATCATCCATCTAGAGTTACATCAGTCTATTGCATTAGAAATCACTTACATCCACATAGCTCCATCACAAGGCACAAGGCTAGGTCATATGCATCACAATTCATAGGGGGATGGATTCTATTCTATTCCATACACACATTTCATTACATTTTCTACATTTAACTATTACTTGCTACTTCACAAAGTGTGACTGCACAAGAGCACTTAGGGAACATTATGCAAACACTCACTAGAACTAAATTTGGGTCCAAAATGTAGTTTTTATCTCCAAATCACAACATCATCTGATTTCTTAGCATATGAGTGTGTTAAGGCAAGCAAAGTGTGATTGGGTAACATGAAATTTTTCAAGGTGTGGGACCTTCGTAATGAAGCAAATCTCTAGAGAAGGTTACTTCCTCTTGTTAAAATAATGCAATAACTAACTATAATGGAAGAAAATATGCTAAATACTCCTAATCTATGGTTTCTAAGGGAGAAAGGAGAGAGAAAGAGTATGAAAATTAAATGAATTTACACTAAAAGAGGTGATGCATAAAGAGAAGGGTGTGGGAAATCTCTCCGATGTGTGAAAATGAAAGAAAATGCAGAGTGAAGAGGGTAGAAAATATCCCCACATTCCAACAATAGCACTCATACCACCATTTGCAAAGAAAGATGGTAATAATAAACCATGCAAGATAAATAAAATAGAAACAATACACCTATAATTGTAATAGAGTGGCAAGAGAATTTAACAAATCCAAGCAAGGGAAGGAGAAACATCCACAAACTCAACTTTATTTCTACATTAGTTCACACATTCCATTTACAAGAAAGAGAAAGGTTTGGATCATCATGTAAGAAGTATAAAATTAAGTCTTGTAACACATTGGTGTTCCAAAACAATTTTGACAGAGTTTTGTTATAATGAAAATCCCCCTCTCAAATGAGAGGGCACTACAATTTATAGAAAATGATGGAGAGAGAGAAGTTGCAAATCTCAAATTTCCCCTTCCACCTACTTAAAAGTACCATAAATGGGTGTAAATCATGATGGGAAACCTAAAAAATCCATCCCTTGTTGTCTTGTAACTTGCAGCAGAAGAAAAATGGTTGCCCATGCTCATTAAATGCCCTTTCAACCACTTGGAAATAATTGTTTGAAACTAGGACCGTTTTCTAAAATTTTCACCACTAAAAATCCATCCAATATTTAATTCTTGATTTCTAAGTGTAGAGGGTAGAGCCATGATTCCAATGAGTTTTATTTTAGGTGATTTGGTTGAGAAATGAAGAAGTTATGATCATTTGGGTGTAATCGGCTATTTATCTTCCTCCAGACTTGTCTTCTCCTTTACGTGATTTGTGCATTAAAAATATAGTGGGAGCAATCATTTATTATTTTCCCTCCTTCATAGTGTTTTTACATGTTTTAATGGCTGGGGACATTAAAAAATCTAGGTGGGGTCTGCGCTTTAGCATTTTTTTTTATTGAGGAGGGTTGAGTGTTTAAGACATTTAAATTGGGGCCAACTTGGCCATCTTGCCGCCTAGATCGCTGAGATGGAACCCCCTTTATGCATTCCTAGGATCCTTTGTATGTATTAGGCTCTACTCTCATATTACCCAAACCACTTTATCTCATCCATTTTGGCACTTCCATGGTGACCTACACATTAACACGACCCATATATTGCGGGCTTCCCTCACGTGTGGGAAATCATTTTTCCCACCCATTCCCTCCTTCCTCGTTGGGCGCACCAAGTTCCCTAGTACCACACTCACCTACATCATGGTTCCTAAGCCTGTAGTGTTCCCTAATCCCATCGACCACTGTATCATTCCACGTTCCCAACTCAAACCCGCATCCATGTTCTCACCATGCAATATGTGGAGCCACCGTTGTATTATGGAAAATTTGGTTTTCAGACACGAGAAGGCCCAAGTTCCTTTGGGCCACATGTTCACCAATTTCCCACATCATATGACATACCCCCATCGTGAAATCTGACTCTAGCTCACCGAGTTGGCTTGGCGAGCCAAATCTTAACACTTCGCCCTATTTTCATCAAAGTCCCGGTCATTTCCATGTGAGCTCACCGCCGAGCTCTTCGCCATGAATATGTTTCCCGATTGAGATGGGTGTTCTATGCTAATATCCCATGATGCACCTGATGAGATCCTCTACCTGAGCCACCATGTCAAAACCCCACTATTTTTCTAAGTCCCACCGAGCTCAACTCCCCTTTGTGACGAGCTTCCAATGTCCGGCGCCAAGGTTTATTTCTCTCGTAACTCACCAGAAACTTCAAAAACTTGGCCCACCAATGCATGAGATTATTTCGTGACCAATGTTCTCCCCTACAACTTACCTACACATGCTCATAGTGAGCTAACTCACTTACCATGCATGAGCTTGACGTTTTGTGAATAGCTCACCAATGAGCTCAGTGATGAGATCGGCTCCACGCAGAACCCGACCATGCAACTAGCTTGCTAGGGGTGTCCATACAAATTGAACTACTTAAGAAAAATTTAGTGGCCATGTTAGTGTGACAGAGGAGCTCGAACCCCACAACTCATCTCACCGATCTGGGAGCAACTAGCTCACACCAGCTTGGCCACTCGCCTTAGGGCTAAAAGCCATCCTTTCAACTTTTACACTCCCTTTGGATTTTTTTTGCAACTTTTGGATTTTTAGTGCTCAAGGGACCTTGAGAAGGTGCTTGAAAGTTCCCTCAAAACATTATCATATTTTTTCCATTCTTTCCTACAATTGGGCCACACTGCTCGCTTTCTCAAACTCAGTAAAAAAACCCAGAAGAGGAAAACATTACTCTCATGACTTCTAACCTTCCTAGAGAGATTGTTGATGCCCCAAAACTCCATCAAATCTATAATTTCTTGATTTTTGAGTGTAGAGGGTGGAGCCATGATTCCAATGAATCTAAATTTACATGATTTGGTTGATAAATGAAGAATCCATGATCGTTTGGGTGCAATCAACTATTAATCTTCCTCTAGACTTGTCTTCTCCTTTACGGGACTGTGCATTAAAAATATAGCAAGGAGAAATCATTTCTTATTTTCCCTCCTTAATAATTTTTTTACATGTTTTAATGGCTGGGGGCATTTAAAAATCTATGTGGGGTCCACCGCTTTAGCAATTTTTTTATTGAGGAGGGGTTGAGTGTTTAAGACATTTAAATTAGGGCCGGCTTGGCCAACTCACTAGTTGGCTTGCCGAGTTGGCACCCCCCTTTATGAGTTTTTGAGCTCTTTTGTATGTATTGGTATCTCCTCATGTATTACCCCAACTACTTTATTTCATCCATCTAAAAGGTTCCGTGGCAACCTCCACATGAACACGCCCCATGTATTGCGGGCTTCCCTCATGTGCGAGGAACCCATTTTTCCCCGACCCATTCCCTTCTTCCTCGTCGGACACATCAAGTTCCCCAGTACCCCACTAGCCCACATCATGGTTCATGAGTGTGTTCTCCAAGCCCATGTTGGGCCCGCATCATTCCATGCTCTCAACTTGAACCCGCATCCATGTTCTTTCCCACGTAATATGTGGAGCCACCTTTGTACTACGACAAAAGCAAAATTTTTAGCCACACGAGGCACGAATGTCTTTGGGCCGCATGTTCATCGATTTCCTACATTAGATGACATGCCCCTACCATGAAATTTGACTCGAATCACCGAGTTGGCTTGGCGAGCCAACTCTTAACACTTTGCCCATATTTTCACCAAAGTCTTGACCTTTTCCCGTGAGCTCACCGCCGAGCTCTTCACCATGAATATATTTTCTGAATGAGCTAGGTGTTGTCTACCGTGATTCTATGATTCAATTGATGAGCTCTTTCTACATAAGCTACCATACCAAAAACCCACTATTTTGCTAAGTCTTGTGAACTTGACTCCCCTTTGCGACGTGCTTCCAATGTTTGACACCAAGGTCCTGTTTCTCTACAACTCACTAGGAACCTTCAAATAGATCAGCCCACAAATGCATTAGATTGGTTATGTGACCAATGTTCCCCTTCAACTTGCATACACATACTCATAGTGATCTAACTCGCTTACCATGTATGAGCTTAAGGCTCTATGAATAGCTCACTAGTGAGCTCGATGCACGAGATCCACTCCATGCATAACCCGACTATGCAACTAGCTCACTAGGAGGTGTCCATAAAACTCGGTAGCCATGTTAGTGAGATAAAGGAACTTGACCTCCAAAACTCATCTCACCGAGCTCAGAGCAACTCACTTACCAACACGACCGGCTCGCCTTAGAGCTAAAAGCCATCCTTTCAAGTTTTTACACTCCCCTTGGAATTTTCTCAGTAACATTTGGATTTTTAGTGCTCAAGGGACCTTGAGAAGGTGCTTGAAGGTGCCCTAGACAAATTATCACATTTTTTCCACTCTTTCCTGCATTTGGACCATCTTGCTCACTTTCTCTAATTGAGTAAACTCTAAGCTTCATGAAAATCCATAAGAGGAAAAAATTCATCTCATGACTTCCAACCTTCCTAGAGACCTTGTTGATGCCCCAAAACACTAAAATGTACTGCATACCTAGGTTGAAACTAAGGGCCCATTGAAAACTATCTCAATGAAATCTTGCTCAGTTGTCCATTTCCACCTAAGGGGTAAACATGGATAACAATTTGGTGACTCGTGAGGCCATCTCGCTTGTTATATGGGGTTGACTAGTGACTTGTGTATATATCCATTGGGCATAGAGCCTTTCCTGATCATCCTAAGATGATTTGAATTGAAAAGATATATCCTTGAGCCATTAAAAAAATGCTCCTTGAACTTGGAACTGCCTACTATTGCTTGGATTTTCCATCCTATTTACAATTTTTTCTGAATTAAGGTTTTGTGAGAGTGGAAAATTGTCTTGAATCTAGAAAATTCCTTTCTCTGCAAATCTGATCTATGGGATAAATGAAGAAGACCTTTGAAATTGTCCCAAACCTAATTTCTTGGCAAGTGTGAAGCACAACCAACTGATGATACCTTGACAAGGATAAAACATGCAAAATTTTTAGAGACATAAGCTGATTTAGAAAGCCTTAAAGCTATTGTTAAAACCTATTTTTTTCCTTCTTATAGGGTTCTCGAGACTATTATTGAAAGGATGGAGTAGTTGGAAACATGCAAGGCACTGAGACTTATCACAACAAGCTGCCCCAAGACTAATTTTCTAATTTTGGGAGGGGTATGAGAAACTTCATTTCTTTGGTTTGAAGGAGCAAAGGAAAGAAAACACTAAAATTTGCTCTTTATGCTGATTTTAGTTACTCTGCATTTTATTTTCTTGAGGATGGAAATTTTTTCTTGCAACTCATAGCTTTCGCTGGAATATTCTCTATTCGAAGCATGGTGATATGTATAAAGAGACACTAGAAGTAATAGAACGTGCCCAAGGCACTTAGGGAAATTGAAACCTATTCTAACAACAAGACAATGTGCACAAGCACTTGGAGGAATGAAAATCCTAAACTAATATGTACAAGGGATGAGATTTTACTCTAGTAATAGTGCTTGAGATAGATTCCATTGACTAGAATCTATAGTTCTTCACCATCCAACTTAGCTAGTCGGAAAGCATTCTACTACTTTTTCACTTTGTATGATCATGTAGGGACCACTCCATATAACATCAAATTTGGAATGCTTTCCCGGTTTTTCCCGATCTGCATCCCATTTTAGATCAAATTCCTCCTGGAAGGTTTTAGCTTTAGTTTTCTTGTCAAAGATCCTCTTGATCAATGCTTGATCTTTCTCCATGGTTTGCATTGCATGCTCTCTTATCTCTTCTAACTCCATGAGTTCCACATACCTGACTTCCATAGGCTCAAATTCAAATAACTCTAGCTGCTTGAGAAGCTCTAATGTGGGAAATTCAAGTGATATGGCTAGCCTTACCTCTCTTTCATAGACTAAGCTTATATGGAGAATTTCTTGTAGACCTTTTTGGTGTTATTCTATCAGCCCATAAGGATGATTTGAGATTTGTGTGCCAGGTCCTTTGGTTTTCATCAAGAGTCCTTCTTATGATTCTCAACAAGTTCTTGTTCATGGACTCAGCTTGCCCATTACCCTAGGGGTAATAATTAGATGAAGTGTTGAGATATATTCCATTTCTAACAACCCATTTAGTAATCTTTGTGTCAAGGAATGCTAGAGCATTGTTTGATATGATAGTGGCTAGGACACCAAATTTGGTCACTATCCCTCATAGAAAGCCCAAGATATTAGACTTATTTGCTTCCTTGAGTGCTACTACTTCAATCCACTTGGTGAAATAATTTGTCATTGTTAGAATCCATTTGTGACCTTGGCTTGAGTTTGGATTGATGACCCTAATAAAATCCAAGCCCCACTGCATGAATGGTTGATCAATTGAAATTGGATGGAGAGGAAATTCTATTAATCTCTCATTTCCTATGAAGAATGCACATTTTTACACTTTTGATCCATGCATAGTAGTCACTAAATAATGTGGGCCAATAATAACCAACTTTCATGATCTTGAGAGTTATTACTCATGGAGAAAATGACCTCAAGCTTCTCCATCATGGAATTCATGTAACACTTTCTCAATTTGATTTGTTGGAACACATCTAAAAGAAATCCATTCACATCCTTCTTAAATAAGATGTCCATCAATGAGAACATATGGAATGGATTGGAGTCTAAAATATTATTCTTTGCTTTTCTCAACTCCAAGGGCATAGACCTATTTGAAGATAATGTATCATATCTTGAGTCCAACAAGGAGTGGGCACATCATCAACCTGGTTATTCTTGATCATTTTGCAACACTAGGACAACTTCTTCTTCATTATTTAACTCAACATGTTGATTGGAAGCTAGCTTCTCACATAAACCTTTTCCATGGACCAACTTGGTCACCTTGATTTCTATGTCATATTCCATCACATGAGTGATCCAACCTACCCTTTTCTCATTCAAATCCTTGTTTAGGAGAAAGTCTTTGACCCCAACATGAGACACTAACAACTGAATCTTGTTGTTTGAAACCAAGTGTCTAAATTTTTCAAGCTCTAATAACAAGTGAGGACATGATTTTCAATGAAAGAGTACCTCACCTCATAATCTTCCAAGATTTGACTAAAGAAATGCTATGGGATGCTCGATCCCTCCTTATTCAATTACACCAAAATAGATGAGATTGTATTTGAACCACCAAAGGCATATAGGATGAAGTCCTTTGAGAAATATGGATTAATGAGAGTTGGAGCTTGAGATATTGCATGTTTGATGCTTCAAAACTCTCTCTCCTTTCCCTCTGTTTTCCATTTAAATGCCATACTTTTCTTCAACATCATAGTCAATGGTTTAACAAGAGTGGAAAAATCAGGCACAAACCTTCTTCTAAAATTTGATTATTCCAAGAAGCTTTGGAGATCCTTCTTGTGACTTGGAAATGGAAGTGCCAGATAGCTTCAACTCTTTAGGATCAATGGTTAATCCTTCTTGAAAAAATGTAACCTAAGAGTTTTCCTTCATGAGCCAAGAATATACATTTTTAGGATTCAAGATACTCCAAACTTCCTACATCTTTGGAAAACTTTCCTGAGGTGATAAGAGGTGATCAACTGCATTTTTGGAGAACATGAATGATATCATCAAGATAAAAAGCACCATCTTGTTAATCATCCCTTAAATGCCATATCCATTGCTCTCTCTGGAAAGTAGCTCTAACATTTGATATCCAAAATGGCATTTTTTATAAGCATATGTGCCCCATTTTGTGGTGAAGGTTGTTTGAATTGTCTTCCTCTTTCACCATGATCTGATTATAGCCTGAGTAACCATCCAACAATGAGAATCTCTCTGAAATTGGATACTACTTGCAAGATTTTCTCCATGGAAGGAGTGGATAATGGTCTTTGAGAGAAGCTCTATTCAAATCCATAAATCCACACACAATTGATTTCTCCATTTCTCTTTCTTACTAACTGGCACCAAAATTTTGCAACCCAACTTGAGTGCTTGATTGGAAAAATGATGTTTTCCTCTATGAGTTTTTTCAATTCCTTCCTCATGAGAGGCTCAATATGAGGATTCATAGCCTTTCTTTTTTCCTAATGGGCTTGGATTCTAGATTCAATTCAATAGTATGTTGTGCCAATCTTGGATCAAATCCTCTCAAATATTTATAATTCCAAGAAAATATATCAGAAAATCTTGACAAAGTTGGATGAAATCATATTTTCTTCTTGAGTACTCACTTTTCCAATTTGAGACACTTTACCTTCCTCACCTATTGAAATAGGTTCTAAATCTTCACCTTGACTTGAATATTTTCTTTCTCTTTTTGGAATTGGTCATTGGGGTTGAAGATTGACTCCAAAGTCACCAATCCTTTTGGGAGTTTGTTTTTTCTTAGCTAAACCACTTGATCACCATATTGTTGCTCTAATTTTTCTTGATTTCTAGTGGAAAAATCTCATCTTCTTCTTGCAAGAAATTGATGATTTTTGATCATTTTCAAACACTTCCAACTTGTGTTTTTTCTAGAACAGTTGGCCTTACAACCACTTTGATATGAGGTTGAGTTTGATCCTTCTTGATATTTCAACAACATCAAATGCTGCCCCAATTGTTGTAAGCTTTTCGTAACATCATTCTTCTTTCTTGGGATGGAATTGATGTTAAATGCCTCAAAATATTCAATGAGATCCCATACCCGGTTCTTATAGCTCCTTAGAAGATCATTCTTGGTAGTGTTGATCCCTCTAACTTGGTTTACAACCAGCTCACTATCTCCAAAAACTTGCAAGTTCTTAATACCCTTTTTTCCTTTCCCAATGCAATCCATGAATCAATGCTTCATACTCAGTTGTGTTATTTGAACAACTGAATTGAAAGTGGAAAGATGAATAGTATTTATACCTTGAGGTGACACAATAATTTCTCCTCCTCCAACACCTTGTCTACTCCTTGAGCCATCAAAGAATAGATTCATACTTCATTATCATCTTTATCATTGGTTTGGTGATGCTAGGGAGAGGTGGATTTTCTTCATGCAAACAATAAATTCCCAACTCATCTTCTTCCATCTCTTGTATGGATCAAAGCCATGCCTTTTTTTTCCCATTCATCAAGAGTCAAGTCTAGAATGCCTCCAACCTTGGTATTTGTCTCTGAGAGTGCTTGGGAAGTCTTCTTGATCAAAAGATGAGCAATTTACATTGATTGGGCTTGGTACATATGGCTCAATATGAAATTTTGCAATAGGTTTAGATCTAATTGTAGCCTTAGCTCCATACCTCATTCTAAAGAGCATATGTGACCAATCAGTAGACAAGTAGCCTCCAATCTTAGTGGTGAAATCTCTTGAAACATAGAGCAAAGAGTGGTGGAAAGTCAATTACTGATACATCTGTAAGATTGTGACATTGGGGCATGCATGTAAGTGTAAGGATCAATCCTTTGATTACTCCAACTATTCCCACTTGTCCCATCAATTTACACTACTCCTTTTGACATATGCTCATACTTAATACCCAATTGATCAACTATTTGCTTGGGCATCACAAAACTACTTGCTCCCGAATCAATCATGTAATTGTGTACAAGATTTCTCCCAATAATTAGAGATATATAGAATGGAGGAGGCTTCATATTTTTACCTTGTTGACCTCCTTGACCTCCTTCTTGTTGAGTTGTATTGGTGAGAACCTTCTCTTGATCTTTGGATAACTCATTTGATGTGGACCAATTTTCCATGGTTGTTTGTAATAGATCTCTTTTGGCCCAGAGATTGCTAATGACTCCCACATGGAAATGTTTACATTTTTTTTCTTCATTTTATCTATGATATTGAAAGGAGATGAGTTATCTTTTTTCTTCCCTTTACTTGGCACAACTTTCTTGCACATGAGCTACTACAACTGGTACATGAGCTGGTTTAGAAGGTGGTTTGGGTTGATTTTGCACATTTGGAGCTACACTTGGATTGTTAACTCCTTGAGGTGTGATAGGAGGTTGAGAAGCACTTGGATTAGATGATTTTCCTTCCTCTATATTCCTCTTCTTAGACCTTGTGTTGTTCTACCACACCTTGAGAAGGAGACTTGATTTATTCCATATAAATCCTCAACTTTCCAAGTTCACAAGTGTAGTCTCACTTGGAGGTGTTTCTTGAGTAGCTTCTTGATTGATTTTCTTCTTGATTTGTTTCTTGAGACACACCAACCTATTTTCACCATCAAATCTTGATTTAGAGCACCATTAAAACATGTTTCTTGATTGTGAGGTTGATTACATGGAAACACCATTCATACTCTTGTGCCATGTTGTTTTGAGTTGGAACCAAGGCTCCTGGATGTTGAGAGTAGCATTAGGATTATAAGGCTGAAATGTCTATTAGTACAGGAGGTTGTCCTTGGTTTTGATTAGTAGCTTGAGAAGGTGGTCTATTTGGATGATATGGAGGTCTATTGGGTTGGGCTTGAGGTTGATATGATCTGAAATTTTGAGCTTTTGCCTCTTAATTGTTACCAACTCATTTCTAAGTTTTTTCAATTGTTTCATGACCTCCTGGAGTTCATTTGAGGTGCTAGAAGAAGAAGTAGAAGATTCATTAGAATTCTGATTTTTTGGGAGCAGGAATGGGAGCTAATGTAGGTGCTTGACTAGAACTTGGATTCCCCATTTCGGATAAAGAGGCATAGGTGGCCTAGGTGAAATTTTATCGGCTTGAATCAAGAAATTGTTCATCTCTAATAGCTATGTTATAAGTTGTGGGAAATTTTACCCCCATAGATTGTATCATCATGGCTATATCAAAATTAAGAGCTTTTAGGAAATAGAGAAAAACACCTTCAGCTTTTTGGTCTTATGGAAATTGGAATCCTATCCCATGTTCTTTGGAATCTAAAGTTAAAATCAACCATTTGTTCATTTGGTGCTCTCTTGATTGTAGTTAATTTCTCCAAATAGAGATAATTTTTCTTCCTTTTCTCCAAACTAGCCACAAAGAGTTGTGCACAATTGATCCCAATTATGAATTGATCCTACCCCTAGGCTTTTGAACCATTGTAAATATTTTCCTTTAAAAAGAAAGCTAATAATTTCACTACCACATCCATCTCAACAACCTCATGTATATGACACAAACATTTGCAATGTCTTGAATGTGATCAATGGAGAGTTGTGTGGTTTTCCCCAAGTGAAGTATGGGATGTTCTTCAATGTTGCCATTGGAATTGGGTTTTGTGCATTGAGAGAAAGTGGGACTGCTTACCCGTAAAATTGAAAAAAGGATTTTGTGGTGGTTGATGAGCCATTCTGATTGGTCTAAGAACTCTGGTTGATTGGAGAAATGGCCTACAGGTGGAGGTGTTGACAAAGTTCTATTTGGTGGAGATGGAGATCTTTGAACTTTCCTTCCCCTTCTTCCTCTTCCTGGAGATAGTTGTAAATACTCAAAAACACCTTGTTCTCTTGTTCTTGACTAGGTTTGAATCCTTCTCATGAACTTGAAAACTTGGGTTGCTAAAACCATTAAATTCTTCCCCTTGGAGTTGCCAAATGTGCTACTACAAAGCCTCTTAAAGGCTAGAATTTACAACAAGAGCACACCAATCTTGCTGCAATGAAATGAAGATTAGATGTTATCTTTGAAACACCTACAAAATGAATTCTTTATTGTCCCATGGGGTGTGCCATAATTATTATATCACCATGAATCACAAAACCCTTTGATTTCTTAGCATGTGAGTGTGTTAAGGCAAGTAGTGTGATTAGATAACATGGAATTCTCTCAAGTGTGGGACTTGCTAGTTGAAGAAACTCTCAGAGAAGGTTGGTTCCTCTTCCTAAACTAATGCAACAACTAACTCTAATGGAAGGAAAATATACTAACTACTCCTAATCTATGGCTTCCAAGGGACCAGGGAGAGAGAAAGAGCATGAAAATGAAAGAAATCTACACTAAAAGAGGTGATGCACCAAGAGAAGGGTGTGGGAAATCTCTCCAATGTGTGAAAATGAAATAAAATGTAGAGTAGAGAGGGTGGAAATAATCACCATAGTCCAACAACAACACTCATACCACCATTTCCAAAGAAACACAACAATAATAAACCCTGTAATATGAGATAAAATAGACACAAACACACTGTATGAAAGAGAGGCAAAAGAATGCAAAAACACAAGCAAGGGAAGAAGAAATATCCACAAACTCAGTTTATTGATTCATTAATTCACAATTCATTTCATTACAAGAGAAAGGCTTGGATCATCATGCAAGAAGTCCAAAATGAAGGCTGCAACACATTGGTGTTCCAAAACAATTTTGATAGAGTTTTGTTACAATGAAAATCCCCCTCTCAAATGAGAGGCACTATCAATTTATAGAAAATGATGGGAGAGAGAGAGAGAAGTTCACAAAATTAGATTTACCCTTCCACATACTTGTAAAGTACCATAAATAGGTGTAAATCATGATGGGAAACTTGCTTTAAAATCCATCCCTTTCTATCTTGTAACTTGTAGCAGAAGAAAAATGGCTGCCCATGCTCATTAAATTCCCTTTCAACCGTTTAGAAATCATTGTTTGAAACTGGGCTCATTTTCTAAATTTTCACCAACCAAAACTCCATAAAATATTTAATTTCTTGTTTTTGAGTGTAGAGGGAGAGCCACAATTCTAATGAGTCTAATTTTACATGATTTTCTTGAGAAATGAAGAAGTTATAATTGTTTGGGTGCAATCAACTATTTATCTTCCTTCAGGCTTGTCTTCTCTTACTCCTTAACTGTGCATTAAAAATATAGCTAAGAAAAATCATAATGTTCTTATTTTCCCTACTTCATAATGTTTTTACATGTTTTAATGGCTTAGGTGGGGTCTCTTTTGCTTTAGAAATTTTTATTGAGAAGGGATTGAGTGTTGAAGACATTTAAATTGGGGCCAACTCAACTATCTTGCCATTTGGATCACTCGAGATGTCACCCCCTTTATGCATTCCTGGCTCATTTGTATGTATCGGGCTCGATTACATATTACCCCAACCACTTTATCTCATCAAGCTATAAAATTCCATGGTGAAATCCATGTTAATACACCCCATGTATTGCTAGCTTTCCTCGCGATGTGGGAACCCATTTTTCCCTAGCCCATTCCCTCCTTCCTCATCGGGTGCACCGAGTTCCCGATTACCCACCCATCCGCATCATAGTTCTCGAACCCGCGGTGTTCCCTAAGCCCATTGACCACCTGCATCGTCATTGACTACCTTGTCAACCGAGATGCATTCTCCAAGCCCATGTCGGGCCCACATTGGTCCATGCACCCAACTTGAACCCACATCCATGTTCTCACCCACGCAATATGTGGAACCACCTTTGTATTATTGCAATGAAATCAGGTTTTTAGACACACGAGGCCCGAATTCCTTTGGAATACTTGTTCGATGATTTCCCACATTGGGCAACATGCCCCACCGCAAACTTTGACTCCGGATCACCGAGTTGGCTCAACAAGCCAACTCTTAACAATTCACCCCTATTTTTGCTGAAGTCTCGTCCATTTCCCTGTGAGCTTGTCACCAAGTTATTCACCATGAATATATTTCCCAGGATGAGTTGTGTGTTATTTACCATGATCCCCACAATGCACCTGAAAATATCCTTCTTCTTGAGCCACCACCATGCCGAAACCCTACTATTTTTCTAATTAAGTGAGCTTGACTCCTCTTTATGACAAGTTTCTGATGTTTGAAGTTGAGGTCTTCTTCTCGACAACTCACCGGGAACCTTCAAACAACTCGTCCTACCAATGCATGAGATTAGTTATGTGACCAATGTTCCCCCTTTAACTCACCTACACACACTCACAATGAGCTAACTTGCTTACCATGCATGAGCTTGACGCTCTGTAAATAGCTCACCAATGAGCTTGGTTGGTGCATAGATCTAGTTACATGCACAACCCAACCATGTAGCCAACTCGCCAAGGGGTGTCCTTATAATTTTAGCCCACCGAAAAACAACTTGGTAGCCATGTTAGTGTTGAGGAGCTCGGACCCTAAAAATTAGCTCACCGAGTTGGGTGCGCAGCTTGCCCACTATCTTGATCAGCTTTCCTTAGAGCTAAAATCCATCCTTTTGACTTTTTACACTCCCTTGGAATTTTCTACAACTTTTGGATTTTTAGTGCTCAAGGGACCTAGAAGGTGCTTAAAGGTGCCATAGACAAATTATCATATTTTGACAATTCTCTTGTAGTTGGGCCGCGTTTGTTTCTCAATTTCTCCAAGTGAGTAAACTCGATCTTCATGAAAACCTAGAAGAGGAAAAAATACTCTCATGACTTATAACCTTCCTAGAGACCTTGTTGATGCCTGAAAAAACTAAAATCTACCTTCATACCTAGGTTGACAATGATGGCCCATTAAGAACTATGTCAATGCAAGCCTACTCAATTGTCCGATTCTACCGGGGTTGAAAATGGATAATGATAGTGCAGATTTGGTTAGTAAGCCCACTATTTTGGTAATTGAGGTGAGTCTAACCAATTCATTTACATTCCTTTTTTAGGGTTTTGATACTCCTTCTTGGTCTTTTTTAGGTCTTTTCATCATCTTGGAATATTTGTGACATTCAGAGGAGTACAATAAAGTTAATGTGACATGAGATAGCGGGTTTTGGACCACCCTGCCAAACCTATGAAGATCGATTCGAAGATTTTGCACAGACCATGGCACCTAGTTTACATATCAAAGTGCCCATAGGTTCCCTAGTCCCTTTCTAGGCACTCTAGTCTAGCCAGATACTCCAGATCCATCCTTTTCTGAGCTGTGCCTGAGTCATTCCTACTTCTAGATTCTTTAGTCAACTCTATGACACCGTCCAGTGAGCATCTTATGGTCAACTCGAGTTTTTTCCACTTCCCTCTTGTATATTAGGGTTAGCATTTCCTTTTGCATAGTTACTTGGATCATCTTTACATTTATTTACAACATCCATTTACATTATTTATAGCTATACATATCTTAGATTAATTATCCCCATCTCCACATTTTACTTAATCAATATATATGATTCCCTTGTTTGAATTTTGTAATTGATAACCTGGTATGCCTAAAAGATAAAAGAGACCCAAAAAGAGTGAGTAAAGGTAAGAAAGGTTCATGAGTGCCTAGTATGGAAAAAAAGCATAGAGGCATTGGTGTCGTAACTGAAGCGCTAGTTTATGAGGCCATAAAGGATAAATCAATCAAGTTTTGTCAGGGTTGTAGGGTGTGTAAGACCAAAGAGAAAGTAAGAAACAAAGAAAAGAGGCCAAAGATAGTTGTCAACCACTAGTTTTCTTGTTTAGGAATCATATATACATTAGTATGCTTTTAGAACTATAAATGTACCCAAGTGTGTGATTTTGTGTCTACAATTTGTATGATACTCACTATGAAACTAATCCAATCTTCAAAACCCTAGATAGTGAAAGAGTCTTGCAAAGCAAATATTAGGTTGATTATGGACACCCATGTGCACCATTGATGTCACCACTACTCTAAAGAGGGCTCAAACTACACATTGTTCTCACCTAGCATGTGATATATAGAATGTATGTAACCAAATTGATAACCATGACCTTACAATAATGGGATTGTACTTGATACTTTCCCTATCTTGAATTGACTTTGGTAATGTGCCTTTTGTACATGCATGCCCTAGAATGAGTATGTAGAGTATATGAAGCTTAAGGGAGTCTGGAGTATATTTTTCTTATGATTGCTCTTAGTATTTTCTCATTGGAATGCTAGGTGCCAAGTAGATATAATGCCCTCCCTTAATGAGAGATGAATAAATTGCTTATATATGCATTATGGATCTAGAAAACTTGGAAAAGGCTAACTATAAGTGTACCAAAGAGATAGAAATAAAGAAAATTACCATTGAGAGGAAAGGGACCAAAGTGGTTAGGTGGGGTTGATTCTACAAGAAGTATCTATGCTATAATACCATTTTTTTGTTATTCCATTTAATGCAATGCTCCAAATTGAATTCTATTATATACACTATGTTGAAACACATTTATTCTTGTGAGTTATCTTCACTTCCTTTTCCATCAGTCTAGACAAAGGTCAATGGGGTAAAGGAAAATGATTTCCTTTTACCTAGATTAGATTTTTGATGTTTTAGGATTTAGGGTAACACTTGTATTTAGGTTTGAATAACTTCTACTATTCTTAAAGTTCATTTCTGTAAACTAATATTTTAGAGGCACCATGTGAAAATATACCATGTGTCTCACAAGTCTCGAGAAGGCTTGAAATGTGTTTTTAAGTTCTTAAAATTCTATAGAGAAGGCCAAGCCTTTGAACTCTTGAGAGAAGGCCAAGTGAAACTTTTGCTAATGAGACTAACTTTGAAATGCTTCAAATTCTTTGACCTATTTGAACTTAAATGTTAAGTGTCCCAAAAATCCCCGTACTTAAGAAAAATAACAAGACCTAATGCACGTGAAGTTTAAATTATGAAGGAAACATTTTATTGAGTATGATATAGGTATTGGTTGTGAAACACAATGTGTGAAAAGAGTATCCACACATTGAGATTACAAGTAGTGTGAAGTGTGAAATGTGAACTATCATGAAGTGTAAAGTGTTGTAAAAGAAAAATTGTCCAAGTTAGATTTAGATTCAAAATAGCTAAATAGAATAAATGTACTTGAATGTATAACCCAAAAATGTGAGTATTAGGGATTTATGTAAGCTCAAAATTGGTAAATGTCACAAAAATGAATTACCATTAGAAACTAAACTAAGAAAAGTGTGGAGTTCCTGTACAAAATAAAATAATCTAGACCCATAACATGAGTAGTCCCTAAAATAAAACTTTGGTTCCCATTTATTTATTAATGGCATAAATTTGGGGACAAAATGTGTTTATTAACTTAGAGATTGTGTATCTCCCACATCTATATAGCTTAAAGATATTGATGAAGATGAGAGATGAGGTTATTGAAATTCCTAATGTATATGATGTGGATATACTATATCCTATACATACCGGTGGATGAAGATCCATTGGGTGCCATGATTTATTATAGATATGGTAGCATAGGGTATTTACCCTAATGTAGAGGCACTTAAGGGATTCATTTTTATAGTCATCCTTAGTTATCAATAGACTAATCAAGGTATATGTGTGTGTTTATTTAAATTAATTTAATTGTTTCACTTTTGTATCTGTAGACACCAATTTTTCACCCCTAGATGACCCTACACATACTAATTACACCATTACTATTAATACTATTATTCCTATCCTAAGTCCATTATCCCTATAATCTAATTTACCATTGTAAAACACCCATCTACCTATGTAAAATCTCATTTAACATCCCTAACCACCTAAAAAAAACCTAACCTAAATTACCCTACTCATCTTAACCTTCTAACCTCTTCCTACCTGGATTCTTAACCTCCCACTGTTCCTAAAATAACCTCAATCCTCAGATGGCAAGTGGTTTCAATTATTTTCCATCCTTTCATAAGTTTATTTTTAACCTCTCTGACTAGATTGATGACCATCCGTAATAGCTAACGATTGTTACATATTTTTTCAATTCTATTTAAGCACCACCCTACCTCATTTATCGAGTTAGACGAGATATTGGATTCATGAGGCAATTCATCGAGACCATGCATAACCTCACGAAGTTAGAAGATACTTCACATCTTGCTACTACCTCCTTGGAGTACTTATCCAACATTCATTTTTCCATTTGGAGCTCTATCATCCTCATCAATATTCAATAAGGTATAGTGAATTTATTTTAATCATTTTCAATCATATCTTACATTATTTATTCTACAAACAATCATTTTCATACCCTTGTCTATCCATCATACTTTTTGTCTTTTGTTCAGCCATTTTTTCAAATTTTGACACATCTACAATTCTACCAGGGGATCACTACCAATCCCCAATTTTCATTGATTAAATCCCCAATCCATTTACGATTCATCTATCTCCTTATACCCATAATAATATCAACTCTTTGTATCCATTTTGTCTCTTCAATCTCTCTACTTCACCTTAGAATTTCCAACTTATGTTTTACATCAAACACAATATTTTTAGCAACCTTTGTTAAAATAGATCATTTCGAACTGATTGCCGTCGATTCCCAATCATCATCGATCCATGTCATTTCCCTTTATATTGATCTATTATCATATGATCTTGCTAACAAATAGATTTAGAATTATGTCTCATCTTTAGATGATTGTTATAGGACAAGTACACCTCATTAAAAGCATACACAACACCCCAATTGTACAACAACCTTTCATGTGGGAGTAGTTTGAAATCATCCATGAGTTTATCCAGTGTGTCATTTCCCTCACACCCAAAATCAAAGAAATTGAGGAGAAACTTGAGATTATACAAGAAGAATGGGAAGCCATGGAACAATTATGGTTTGACTACTTGAAGAACTTGAGTTTGATGCAACCCTAGCTTGGGCCACCTATCAAGAAGAGAAATATCTCTCTATCCTTATGAATTATAATCTTACTATAATTATCTTATTTTCTTATCATATCACTTAATTGTAAAACACAAGTTGAAACCCTTCAAATAAGACCTTTCGATTCCTAGGATCAGACTTTTATGAGAAAATCATTTAATCATCATCTAATATCCATCTTCTTCAATTGTATTTGTATATAAGTCCTCTCACTCGGTGAAACAGGAGTCTTCCACATCATTGGCATATCCACTCATTCTATTCGGTGCGAGGTATTGGTAAAGCCTTCTTTATTTAGAGTTTTTGGTATTTTAGTATAATAGTAATAAACCAAAAATCACCATAAACATCTGACATGCCGGTGGGACCTGTAGTCCCTTTTGATTAGATTTTATATCTTTTTGTTTCTTTTCTTATCAAACTATTTAACCTTTTATCTTGGAGTGCCTCACTTTCTCTTCTTCAAAAATGCGTACAAATTAAAAATTAAAAAGGGAATAGCTATCACAAGTATGCCTTTTTTATTTCATACTTTCTTTTAACATTGTATTGTGATTGCCTTGTGTTGGTGAAATAATTTTTCGTATGGAAAATTATGTGTTTCCACCAACACTCACGGGGCTATACCCCTCCTTCTTATGTATGGGGAGGATCCCATTATTGAATGTAACTATCCTAATTCTATCTAACTACTGTGGGGTGGCCAAATAGGTTGGGGATCACATAGGCACACTTCATTGAACCTGTGGCAAAGTGCTTGTATGGGGTACAAGGAGGAATTTACAAAAATGAGGGATAAAGGAGAGGAATTAGGAGAGGGGAGGTTATCATTGTGAGTAGACAAGTGCAAAGTTCACACCCAATAACTAGAGTAGTTCAACATTCAATTGGAGGAAAACAAAAATGTAATTAGTGAGACTAACAAACTAGAGACACACAATTCTTCAAGTTCATCTATCAAAGACACCAAGTTCCTTATTGATCACCATATTTGCAAAGTTGTAGAAAAGAGAGAGTAGAGGAAAACATGAGCAAAGAAATGGAAGAATGTAGCTTTTATTCCTTGTGTAGTGATGAATACAAAGCATCAATCAATCTACCACAATTCACAATTGCTACCAAGAACTAAAATTCAGGATCCCTTGGAATGGAGAAGCCATCCCAATTTATAGCATTGTGAATTGACCTTTCATCTTCCCCACATGACTCTTCATGTCCCTATTCCACTTGTGACCTTTCAATTTCCCCTAGAAGAGACAAATTTAGTATCTCTTATAATTTTGAGAGAATACTTTTACAAATTACAAATATTGTCACTTAAGTGAATAAGACAAAATACAATGATTGTGTACAATGAAGAATTAGAAGAAAGGGAGAGAAGAGGAGGGAAAGGGATTGATTGATCTTGTTGAATAAGCTCCTTCGATGAAGAATTTACCAATGATGATAAATATATACTCATTTTACATGATGCACAGACACCTTGGGCTGCCAAATGAGTGTTTAGAAACACTATTGAGAGATCCCTTGATGTGAGCTCAAGATGACCGCAAGAATTTCTCATGATGATCCCCTTGATGATTGATTGATCAACTCCCTTATATCATTGAGCTCAATGAGCTCACTTTGAACTCAATGAGCTCACCGAGCTCAATGATCTCATAGAGCTCACTCCAACCAACTCATTGAGCTCACCAAAACTCATTTGGTTTACCAACTCATCTCACTGCAGCTCAAATAACTCACCCAACTTTCTTGACCTGGATCACCTACATAGGATCTTCATGAAAAAGGATGAGTTCTTGACTAGCTCACCACCACAACCAGCCAAACTCAAACTCACTTCAACTATTCTACTTCAACCTACCCAACTCACTAGCTTATCCAACTTATCCCGGCTCATCGATCTCAACTTACTCAACTCACTAAGAGATTATGATGGTTATAACTTGACCAATGAAATATGATGACCTATTCAGGTGAATCAATGGATTCTTTGGCACCCTTTGAATTTTTCTAGCTACTCGGTGATATGGAATTTTCTACGTTACACTTCGCCATGCTCCCAAGCCCAATTGTGATCTAAAAGATGCTTCTAAGACCCTTATGGAGGTTTCATTTCTCCATTTGAGATATGATATCATCATAAAAACCTATGAAGAGTTAAAAAAGAATAAAGATGAGTGAAAATGAATCCATCTACAAATTTCTATATCCAAAATGGAGACTTTCTATTTTTAACAGGTAGGGCCAAGACTTGTTATTTTGGGACATATCACCTATTTTTCTTGAATAAAACTTTTTGAACTTTTTGGAACATTATCATTTCCCTCTATTGATGATGCATTGCTATATTTAGAAACTTTCTAGTTTTAGTAGGTGATTTTTACATACCTTTTATTTTGGGAAAATTTACAATTTTACCTTGCTTACCATTCTACACTATCTCTGAGTGATAAGAGCTTGCAAATTTAGAGGCTTACTATTTTTAGCATGTGGAGGGGCACTACATATGTTATTTTTAGTAAGTGATAAAAATTACCTTGGTTTGGAACAGAAACACTTTTTTTATATTTGACTCTTCGTCGCGATCTCATGCTCCAAATTTCATTGTGTTTCGCCTGCCAAAATGCTTGGAAATCAAAAATTATATTTACAAGGTTAGGGTTTCAGGCCTGAAGCTGCCATGGTAGCCAATAATGAATCCACTAAGATTTATTTGTCACTAATATTCTCTAGAGAATAAAACTTAGCTCAAAACCTTGGTACAATCAATTTCTTTATTTGTTGGCAGTGAAAAATCTTCATCCTTACAACCATGGATGCTCTGAGAGAAATTTGACATGATGTTTGAATAATTTGAAGGTTTAATAGAGGTTATTATTAAGAAATCATGGATTTTAAGAGAATACATGAAGTGGGCATAAGTTACTTTTGTGTTAAAAACTTCCCAGCAACACTTTTCGTTCACGGGAGAGGAAGAAACAAGAATCAACAAGATAAAAGGACTTAGGCAATTTTTGGTTTGCAACCTTCAAGGTATGGGGCACATTTTTGTCCCTACTATCCCCACTATCCATAGGATAGTTGGGATAGTAAAAATTTCCCCAAACCATGTCCTAATAAGTGGCATAACGAAATTGGGGAGTTGGGGGGATGAAAGAGAAAGGTTTGAGCACCCGGGAGGCAAAAAGTTGATCACATGGAGAAGCTAGGAAAGAGTGGGGGTGGAGAATTTTTTTCCCCAAATGTCCCAAATGTTCATGGGACAGTTGGTACAATTGGGACAATAAAGTGCACCTATGGGTTTTCTCGGGAAAAATTAGTGAATCTAAAAACAACCATTTAGCACTTGTCGGGAAGAGAGAGGGTCACATGAGGGTTGTTGGTACCCATTTTGAACCCCTAAACTCGAGTTGGTATTTTTATATACTTTCAGTTAAATCTAACTATTATGTGTGCTCTAATTTTCTCCCCGTGCTTCAAAGTTCAGTCTAAACAAAAGATAACTATCAATTTGTGAGAAATCTTGTGCCTTGTTGCAATAAATGAAAGGATTTAGCAGAAATATCGGGAGAGGCTGGTTAATTAAGGGATACAATATTTATACCTCACGAGATGATCCAAACTACTCCAAGAATATGAAGCTCCAAAGGCCCAAAAAGAATGCAGCCCGATTACGAAGTATAAAGTTGCAAAAACTCAGTCAAAATGGACTTAGCCATTTTAAAGGGAAGAAGATGTTCATATGACCTTCAAAATATACTTCCCAAAAGCATTGGCCATTGGCATTTTAAAACCCGCGGGATATTAAGTTTAGAAGCATTTGTGGGTTACTTTGAAAGAGCCGATAGACCTTCATTTGGTCATCAAATTCAACATCAACAAGACAGGGGCTACATGGCAGTAGATCAATGGTCAAAGAAGAGGATATTTGTAAGCATTCTAATGCTCTTCAAGTCATTTTGGTTATGTGGACTTCAAGTCCACGAAATGGATTGTATTTCATAAAGCTTTGAGTCCATACCGCACTGCGAAATTTGAAGGGTACGTGGAGCTTTCTCATTTGTCTATACTTCATGCCCTGAAAAATTCTGAATTGTGAGAAATGTGGAGCCATTTCATTGGTTCAAATCTTGCACTTTGAAAAAATCTTTTATTGAAAAACAAATTGCTAAGTATTGTTGAAATTTTTGATTGGTTTATGCTTTGCATTCTAACAAGCCCCGATAACTTAAAGTAGTGTGGAACTTTCTGATTGGTTTATGAATTTCATTCTAACAAGACCAACAAAGGAGAGGTACATGGATCCATTTAATTAGTTTATTCTTAGAAAATATGACAAGATATTTGTAAATAAAAGAAAAGTGCAAAGTGCATGGAGCCATTTCATTGGTTCAAGCTTCACAAGAAGAAGAAGAAGTTGAAGAAAAAATTGACATTACGAGAACCATGGAGATTTTCTATTAGCTCGCATTTCACATTTTTGGTCAATATTTTAAAAATACCAACACCATGTAGTGGAGTGGAATGATCTTATTGGCTGGAGCTTTGTAATTTGTCGGAAGAGTTGTCAAAGGACTAAAATTGCGAAGCAAAGTGGATATTTTTCATTGGATCATTCTTTACAAAGAACAATCAGTTAAGTAAAAAGAAATTATGAGTTGCGAAGTAAATGTGGAGATTTTGCATTGGCTCGTATTATTCACTAGCTAGTACAAATAAAAGAAAATCTAAAAACTACAAAAAAACTTAGAGCTTTTTCATTGGCTCACGTTTTACGAAGAGAAATAAAATAAAAGAACAGTTTAAGGAAGGCGGACAAACATGACATTTTATGATTGACTCACATTTCATAAAGGAATGTATTTTTGAGAAAAGTCACATAAGAGAAAAATAAAATTAATGCATACGTGGATAAAATACAAAGCCAATCAAATGATGTAACGCGTCACTCTCTTGTGCATCCCGACACACAAAAACTTCAAATGACCATAACTTTTGATCTAGAGCTCCAAATCAAGAAAAAATGGTCTCGTTGGAAAGGTATCCTTGAGATCTTCAAGTTGGCATCATCTAATTCAAAAATTGATGTCATAGTGAAGAATAAAAATGTTGGGAATATAGAATGCAAAAATGGAATCGATTCCCCAAAATCTACAACAAATGGAAGTGTAAACATGATAAATCCAAATCAAAACAATGTACACAAATAACACAACATGTACCATGGTTCACCCAATATGGGCTACATCCACCAAAGATAGAGATCTCATATATATAATAATGAACAAGAGTACAAACCAGGTCTTCCCATAAGAGTACAACGCATCTCTCCAAGAGTATCTCCTCCTCCCAATATCTAAACAGATCTCCATAAGTGCACTATAATTGTGCCTCCATAACACCACCAAAAATCTCACATAATAAAGAACTACCTGCATCTTTGAAGCTGCAACCGGGCTCTCTATGGATCTACAATAAGCCCTCTCACATGGGTCTACCATATGTGTAACTATAACTATGCACCAAGAAGTAAGTTTGTCTCTCCATCACTACATAAACATATGCAAACATGAATACAACACCCTCTACAATATCTAGATATACATAGATCATCAATACAACATAATCTCATGAATCTATGAATACAAGATCTCATAACTACCTATGGATCTAACAATATAAGACTAGATCTACATGGATCAAAAATATATCATGATCTTATGGATCTACAATACAAGATCTCACCAACATGTGGATCTACAAGAAGAATCTCAATGTGCTTCACTATGCAAGCCATTACAATGAGATGATAAAAATACAAATGAAATATAGTAGAAGATGTTACCCTCTTCTCACCATTGAGATGTACCTACCATAGCTTTACTGCTATTTGATTTTGCCCAACTTCTCTCCATGAAAGCTTTGTCTTCATGTAACTTGTTATTTCTTTCTCTTTTTCTTCATCCTCTCAATCTAGGATAGTAAGGATGTAACTCAATCATTCTCTTAATTAACCTTCTAACCCTAGATTTTATGCTTATATATGCATATACAAACTTAGGGCACCTTAGCTATGCATTTACAACCTTTAGATCACCTTTAAATCAAAGGTTAGATCTAATTCCCATGAGTTAAATATAAAATTCCACGAACAAGAAACCGATGCTGGTTCCCGATTGATGGCGGTTCATCTTGACCGATGGTGGTTCATCTATTGAACAACGACGGTTAACCAACCAACACCGGTTATTGTGTAAACTAACCATTTTTAATTCATGCTAATTTTAGCAATCTAACTCCACAACCCAACAATCTCCCACTTGGAAATAAATTTCTGAACCTCTATACCTATACATGTACATCACCATTCTCTACATAATGTGAAGACCAACTATTCTTTCCTTTAACAATTTTCTCAAGTAATCAGAAGATTAAACCATATTCTAAAAACCAAGAAGATAACAAACCATGAATTACCATATACTTGCATGAAGATAATACTCGATCCATGATATATGAGCTATCCACATCAAGATCCCACCGAATCGCAACACCAAGCCTCTTATGCAACCATGCCACCATGATTAACACACTGCAAGAGCTCCCACGTGAACAAAAGTGCTAAGATTCTATCACAACCATAGCCATACAACTATGTTCTCTAAGCATCTATCCATGTCTCCATGCTACCACCAATGCAATTAACCAAAGACAAGTCAAACTGGAATATGTGAAAGAAAAACTAGATCCACGGGTCAGATAACCCAAATGAGTACTACATGTAACTAGTGGATGCATCCATAAAACTTGTATAACTCAAAGAATCTAAACACTTGTAATATGCAAATCGAACCCTACATAAACAACTTGCATGCCCGAGAAAAAATCCGTATAAATCATATCTATCATAGAGTAATATAGTAACAAGAGGAAATACAAACATCCCCTACTCATGCTCAATGTATCTAAACCATGGTCATACACATCTCAATCATGCTCATAGGCATTCATATGAGAAAAAAATATTTGCATCATCATAGATTCACAAAGCAGAATCTATCCACATGTACATTCATCCATATTACCATGCTCTCCGTAGAAGCTCCAAGTCTGCCATAGACTAACTCCAAATCTAAATATGAATCTGGAAGTGCTCATCAATGTCAACAACAAACAACCATGTTAAACCATGCTACTAACAACAAGTGAAAATACTAGCAAACATGTCATCAACATACTCTACACACCAACCAAGATGAAAGCAAACAAAGGGTACCATCCATAAATGGTAAATATACACTGTTGTCAAACCTGTAACAAACAAATTTTCCTTCTTAACCCTTCAAACATTGAAACCTGCTTTCTCTTCTTCACCCAGCTGAATCAACCATCAACTACCATCCCAAAGGATATCTAGGCACCACAAAATAAAACCAGAAGTGACATCACCATGCAATGAAATCAAAAATACCTGAAAATTTGTGATGTCCTCCAAAACCACTTGTGCCTCATGCTACTCTAAATAGTAACATCCTCCTCTCACTCCGCACATGCATATGTGTCCAACCTGTAATGCCAACAACCATGGCTTGCTCCCACTCAACATGAACTCCCCTGCACTGCTTCTAATAACAAGCTCAAAATATATATATCAATGAGAAATAAAACCAGATGAAAGAAATATAAACCTGATTCCCTTCTTAACAAAGAATACTTCTATGTCACATAAGTTTGGACTTCTTGTGAAGTAGGTGAATCACCTTCTTTTCATCCTGTGTACTCAACATCTTTCATTACCTACAATTGTGTGTCTAAACATGAATTTCCATTGAGGATCTCATCCTTAGACTAAATACCCTTGCCCTCAAGATTCCAACCCATCTTGGAAATAAAATTCAAACACACCAAATATCCATGGTGCAAATTTTTTACTTGTGCAAAAATGTTAACATAATACAAGTTACTTCAAACGAAAGAAATAAAACATGAACCATATAGAGATACCCTGAATTTGACCCAAGTCTCACTGGACTAACCGAGCCAACTCCGTCCTCTTTTTGATTCAAACATTGAAGTGATCTACACTGTTTCTACTTGTACACACTGTGCAAGAAACATGATCCTCCAAAATAGGACACTAAACCATTCATGCCCTCTTCTACTATAAGAAACCCTATGTAAAATCACTATCATTGAGACCAACCATAGTTTATCGACCAAGATCTTGGTTCCCCTCTGTGACCAATGTCGGTTCAGCGACCGATGTCGATCTTTGTTGGAATGAACACAATGCCACACAAATGGCATATAGAATGCGGAAATGGAATCAATTTCCCAAAATCTACAATAGTTGACATGTAAACAAGATAAATCAAAATCAAAACAATGTACACACACATAACACAACATGTACCATGATTCACCCAATATGGGCTACGTCTACCAAAGATAGAGATCTCATATATATAATAATGAACAAGAGTAAAAACCAACTATTCCCACAAGAGTACAATGCATCTCTCCAAGAGTATCTCCTCATCTAACTATCTAAACATATCCCCATGAGTGCACTAGAATGTTGCCTCCATAACACCACCAACAGATATCACATAACCAAGAATGACTGCATCTCTGAAATGCAACCAAGCTCTTTGTGGATCTACAACAAGACCTCTCACATGGGTCTACCATATGTGCAACTATAACTGTGCAACAAGAAGTAATTTTATCTCTCCGTAACTACATCAACTGTGCAAACATGAAGATAACCTTCTCTACAATATTAAGATCTACATGGATCATCAATACAACATGATCTCATGAATCTATGAATACAAGATTTCATAACAACCTATGGATCTAATGATATAAGACTAGATCTACATAGATCAACAATACATCATGATCTCATGGATCTACAATACAACATCTCACCAACATTTGGATCTATAAGAAGAAACTCTATGTGCTTTTCACACTATGCAAGCCATTACAATGAGACAATAAAAATACAAAGGAAATATTATAGAAGATGTTACCCTCTTCTCACCGTTGAGATGTACCTTCTAGAGTTGTACTGATATTTCCTTAGGTCTAGCTTCTCTCCATGAAATATTTGTCTTCACGTAACCCGTTCTTTCTTTCTCTTCTTCTTCATCCTCTCAATCTAGGAGAATCAAGGATCTAACTCAATCCTTCTCTTCATTAACCTTCTAACCCTAGCTTTCATGCTTATATATGCATATACAAACTTAGGTCAACTTAGCTATGCATTTATAAAATTTAGATCACCTTTAAATCAAAGGTTGTATAAACTTCCACACATAGGAAATCAATGGCGGTTCCACTGAACAATGGCGTTTCATCTCGCTAACCGATGTTGATTCATACGCTAATCGATGACGGTTCATATGATGACCGACGATGGTTAACCATCCGACGTCGGTTACTATGTAAACCAACCACTTGTAATGCATGCTCATTGTGAAGAAATATAGCTCCACATCCCAATAATAAAAAGATAAAAAATATCCTGGGTTTCCGTCTAAGTTTTTGAACAAAGTGAAAAGAGCACAAATGCACATGAAATTATCAAATAAATATTTTTGCACATAGAAGTAGCTCGACCTAGCATCTAATTAAGAACTAGAATATGGAAGATCCCAAAATACAAATACAAAATCAAATATTTGGAGTTAGGACATTCCTTCTATGATAAATATATTTTATTTGGAAACAAGAGAGAAATTGGTGGATTATTTTGGGGAAAATCAAATTGTAAGAACATACCAAATTTGCAAACCAACTTTATATAAATATGAGAAATTGTCCTCATATTAAATGGGGAGGGGGTTAGTTTCTTCTATTTCTAAAGAAAGGTAGAGAGATTCAATAGTAAATATTACATGTTTCCTTTGTGAAATTCGTACTTATCTCGGTTTTTAGCTTATGTGTCAAGGTGGTTACAATGTACAACCATTGAAAAGATTTGAGATAATTCAATTGATGTTCCCTTACTAATAAATTTTAAAGAGCTGAACGATATATGTCTGCTTTTGAGTTTCAATTGTCGTTCGAGTTTTGTGTTTTGAATTGTCCATTAATGAGTTATATTTTCTATTACAATCTTGTGTTTGTTGCTTAGCTTTGTCGTACACTAGATCTGTCCTTAATGGTTGTGCTTTGGTCATTAGTTTGATATTGTGTTGTAAGCATTTACTTTACAATATTGGATTTAATTGTAAAATCCTTACTCTAACCATTTTGTGCTGATATATTTTTGTTAGCCTTTGAGTGTATCTTGGGCGTGCGAGAGTATGAGCAGTAAATACTTTGTTAGAATGCTTGCACAAGGCTTGTGTCAAGTATTTTAGAGATTGTGTTAGGAATTTGCATCTATTGAGTGTCAATGAATGCAAATATTCCTTTGTAGAAACTATGACTGGTTAATTCAATTCTTTGTGCTTTTCTGAATTATAGGTTGCTCTAAGTGTTAAATGCTTGACTACAAAGGATCTGTCTACCTATAATCCCCCTCCAAAAAATTACATAAGTAATCCTACCCCATTTTATCTACCATTCATTTTTTTGCTTTGTCTTTAAATATCACCGAGACTGCCCCTTAGCTGTAAATTCTACCATCTAGAGAATGCAAGAGAAATCAAATCCCATTGTCTTTATAACCTATGTCTGGAAAAGTAAACATACACAACATATTTTGTGACAACTCGTGAGAGTGAGTGTTGTGTCCATTGGCCATGTTTATCCTAAATTGACCCACCATTTTTAGAAATAAATTGAGGGAAAAAGATCCAATCTCCCTCTCCCTTTCGAGGTTACACTCGGGTCCTCTCACCCTAGTTCAAGGTAGGACCAAAAGTAACAGGAAGAGGCCATACCCTCTATACGTGCCCCTCAATCATCCCAAGGCTTGATCCCAACAAAAGTGTTATAATTCTCCTTGGCTATAAAATGATACATTATCTCGGTATACCACCATTTCCAAGCAATTTCCCCCTTCCTTAGAGATAATTGTTGTCAATCCAACAGGGGGTGCAGATTTGAGGACCAAAAACACTTCGGAACCGTTTCGGTGTATTTTAAAGGGCATGAAGTCTATTAGAGGCTTGTTAACACATTTTCGGCACCTATTACGAGGATAAAATAGTCTCGGTTTACTTGTGACCATTTCTGAGTTATTGATACAAGTTGATAGACATTTGTGGCTTTCAAAGTGTAAAATCCTATCAACATGCCTATGGCATCATTTCTGGGACTTCTTGAGTTCTTTAGGATATTTCTTGATACAAATTGATAGGTATTTTGGAAATTAAGGTAAATATTCATATCCACAAGCTTTTAACGACACTACTTGGGACTTCTTTAGTCTAATTGAGGTTCAGAACACATACCTTTATAGAACTTTGCTAAAATTAGGCAAATATAATCTATTCTAAAGGTATTATTCAAAATTTTCTCATTATAAGAAGGTTTTCCATTAAACCTGACTCCACTAAGAAAAACATGGTAAAATTCATGAAGATCTATAAATATTTGTCTACCAAAGTTTATGAAGCTATCCTTTCAAGAGATTTTTTGAGTTAATCTATACATCTAAGGTGCAAGACCTTAGTGGTGGCTCCGTCTTTCAAAAGAAACTCTAGTATATACCAGTGCAATTTTTTTACAACTTGTTGATTAACTCTCCCATTACAAATGTGGAAGGAAGAAGGTCATTTTCAAGTTAGATCCTACGAAGAATATTACTTTTAGAGTTAGAAAACACACATTTAAGAAGGCAACAAATCTAGAAACCAGTGGGTGGTCAAAGGACAAAATAAAAGATTATTCAAAATGCTAAATTTAATCAGCCTTTGGGGGAAGATTACTCTTAAATCGATAGATTAGATTCAAGTAGTCCTCGAGCTGATCTACATACTTTTTTCAAGAAGGTTCAACATCTGCAACTAGAAAAGGTATTCTTCATCTCCCTCCTTTGTTGACTCATAAGAATAAATTATTTCGTGAAATTGAGTCCCCAAGAGATTGCCATTTTGTGGATCATACTCCTTTACCTCAGAGACCTCCTATTCCCCACCATTTCAACCCTCCTTTTGAAACACCTCCACCAAATAACATGGCTCCTCATCCTCCTAGAGAACCTTTTATAGTTAACACATATAGACCTATTGATTTTAATAACATGGAAGGTTATCCAAATGAAGTACCACATGAAATTAGGATGAGGTTGCCCAAGTTTCAAGGAAATAATGCCATAAGTGGAGATCAACATCTTATATTTTTCAAAATATAATGGATGACTATGAAGTAGAACATGAAGATGTTTATGTCAAGTTATTCATACATACATTAGAATAAGATGTCGGGAATGGTACAATTTTCTTCCTACAAATTCCTATATTCTTGGTTAGAAATGAAGAATGCTTTTAGACTTACAAGTATGGTGATAAGACTGACCCTAGGTTTCTTTTATCAAAATTTGAAAATATCAAAAAGAATCCTAATGAGTGTGCAAGACTTTAATACTAGGTTCAATAAAAATTTGACTAGATTTCCTATTAATCTAAGGCCTAGTGATGATTCTTGTTTGATCAAGTACTCAGATGCTTTTGATAAGAAGGCAACTTATTATCTAAGGGATAAAAATCCTAGAACTTTGAGGTAGGATTTTTCTATGGCTGTCCAAATTGAGAATAATATCCAAGCGCTGGGAAGCCTCCAAAGAGGGAAGGTGTAAAGCTAATTAATCTAGAGAAGCCACATGTCAGTAAGGTAGTGGATCTAGAGGAAGTGGTTAAAACTTTGGCTAGAGAAGTCAAAGATATCTCATACAAGCTTGCTAGAGTAGAGAAAGGATTGGTTTCAAATCCTCAAGCTCAACACCAGGCCCAAGGAAAAAATAGATTTGGGAATCATCCCAAAGAGAGCATCAAGATTAAGATAGAGGAAAAGAACCTCGTGCCTTTAGGAAATAAGCAACATGATTATAAAGAAAATAAAATAGTCCCGATCCATTAACAACAAGAGTTGCATTAGTGGAAGAAGACCACATCATTAAATGGTGTGATAAATTTTTATTGCCACACTTCCTATGTAAGCATCCATATAGAGATGATGATGTGACTAATGAAGCTGATTTTGGTGATATATGTATGATGGAAAGACCAAATGATTCATATAAGGAGTTACTTCCGATATTCTAATCTACCAAAACTCCAAAATAATTTTGGGTATACATCAATCATGTATTTTATTTTCCTCATTTAGATAATGCTTATATGGATATGGATCAATCATTTGAAATTCCTAATGCATGAATTTTAATATCATAAATTCCCCTTGATTACCCTACATTTTGATGGAGCATCCCTTCAATGTTGAAAATAGAGCTAAGAGTGGTTCTAAATTCTCCAAAAAAGGTGTAATGAAGCTATATCTATTATGAAGAAGGAAGTATTCCTTCTGGTAAGACCATATATCTCTATTAACATTCAACATTTCAAAGGTACCCCAAGAGAAGATGATGCCATGAATTCCCTATTTTACATCAATGTTTATCCCATCAACCTCCACCTTTGTGTTATTTTGGTATATTTCCCGTGATGTATATGTTTTAGAAGGAAATGTTGTACCCATTATGTTATTTTTATCTTGTTATTAATTCTTCAAATATGTCTTAAATGAATCCTTTTATGAGTATTAACAAGATATTTGGAAAATCATATGTTGAGTCATCACAAGAGTTATTGCAGACTACTAAGGAAGGATGTGGTATCAATAAGGAGGAATCACCTTAATGCATTTAGTAACACCACCAATAGCCCATTAATCATCTAGTTCATTAATTCAAATTCTCCGAAGGAAGGTAATTACCCAAAGGAGATGAATCTCTCGGATTGTTGAACTACAATTGGTTGATACCTTTGGCACATCTTATTAACGGTGGATGACTTGAGCATAAAACATGTTCCATTAGGGAAACTCTCAATCATTGTGTAGATTATGATGCCTAGACATCCCGGTTTAACTTATAGTTTTACCATATATAAATGTGATGAAGATAGACAATGTATGGATTTATGATCAAACGATTCTCAATGGAATTGGTCAAGGATCCGCACAAGTACTTTTATCTATGATATGACTCAAATCTTAAGGATATGATTATGACCTTCATTCCCTTTAGCAGAGATTGTTCAAATCTTGAGCAAAACTACATAGGAATTACTCCTTCCATTCAATGAGATGTAATTTTAGGATAGGTAGTATATTCCATTTTAGTTAGCATCCGATTAAGTAGATATTCAAGAGGCATTGTAAACCTAGTTTTCTCCTGAGGGACTAGGACTTCTCTAGTATGAAATAGATGATGTAGGATGATTCAAAGTTTGGTTAAGTAATGTTGATTATTGTAAAAGTAGTTATTTCAATAAAATTATAGCCATTAGTGGTAAAGATGAATTGTGTAACTTTTCACGTTTAACCTTTGATCGAAGGGAAGATGTTATGCCACTGGATTTAATGAGAAGGGAGAATTTAATGTTTTTCCTTTATTGTTTAGCATTTTTTATAATTTGGCTCAGCATTTCAAATTATTCTATTTTATTTCATTTCTGTACCAAATTTAATAAGTATTTGAATTTGATTCATTTCAGTTTAGATCATTTCAACTAGCACAATATTAAATTAATGTTGTTGTTAGATAAGTAATGAGAAGATAAGTTAATTAACTTTATTTAAAACATCCATGACACCATGCATCATATGAATATAATATAATTAAATGTGAGACAATGAAACTCTTAAATTTTTAGGTGACTTTAAACAGGAGTTCTTTAAGGTGTTATCAAGAGGTTAACGTGTTGGATGATGTATTTTGATGGAGTTATTTGGTAAGTTTCCATTTAGAAATTTTATTTCCATAACTCTTTTAAAGAAAGAATAACTTGTATTGAAAACAAGAATCCTTTTTATGATTTTGAGTATGTGGAACAAATAAAATCAGATGTTAAAACCAATAGTTAGGAAAATTTGGATACATGGGATAGGAATTTATGTTTAGACCTAAAGACCATAGAGATAGATTCATTAGATTAAATTAGAAAACTATATGTCAAAACCAACATTGGAACATAATTAGAAATGACTAAGGAAATTGGATGATGAAGTAGATATCCCCAATGATGAAGAAAATGGAAAACCTCTAAGGAATAACATTTAACTACCCCATTGAAGGTTAGATCCTGGCTTCTAATGATCCTAATAAAAATATATCCCATACTACAATTTTAGTTAATATGGGGTTAGGCCTTCGAAGATCCTATCAAAATTTATTTTTGATCAAGTATTTAATGATGAATCTTACATGATGAAATTCCTAAGATTCCTAAATATGAGTTATTTCCCTCAATTTAAAAGATCACAACTATGAGATGGTTTATGGGATTAACCCTTAATTCCATCCACGTACGTTGGGAGGAAATGGAGATAGTTTTATGGATAAATCCCAAGAGGGGGTAAGAAGAACTTTTAGATTCAACATAAGGAGGATGAGAGTGTGGAAGATTATGTGAACTAGTCCTCTTCCTTCACAGGAGGTGAATGATAACTAGAAGTATGGATATTAATCTACTCACCTTATTCCTTAAAGGATGAGATGAAGAAAACATGGGGCCATCAATCTTATAAAGGGAGACATGAAAAACCATAACTCATAAATTATTGATTGACCCATAGGAATTACACCCTGATATTCACTGTTTACCCCAAACCCATAGACCACAAGGAAAAAGACCAAACAAAATAAATAAGGAAGAAATTGAAAATTTAAACCAAACATCCTTAGTTCCCTCAACACCACTCCCATGGATTTAAAAGAAGCTAGGAAACACACTATAACTCATTAACATAAAAATATGTAGGAGTAAACATGGGATTAATGAATACCCCTTAGAAAAAAAAGGAAAATATCGATTCCTAAATGTGAATCAAATCATGGTAACAAATACTCAATGGTGGATCGATTCTATATAAAGAACCATAGTTCAAAACAAAACACAAAAGATTAATGAATTAAAGTTTAATAAGTACTTAGAGAGAGGGAATTTCTAATCCCACCATAAGAATAAGAAGAAGAAAATGCACAATGGGTCCCAAATTAATACCTGTTACAAAATTCATTTTCATCACCTTAGTAAAAATTCATCTTCCTCATAAAAGTATGCTCCACCAATTTGAGTATGTAAACCATTGGGCTTTCAGATCCATAACATTCCATTGTTTATTTTATCCCAAGCACCCAACAATAGTGGATTTTACACTCAAGGATCTACTTAGAAAAGTTATAATGTGAAGAACATTTGTGGTTAAAAAGCATTGTTAAACAGACAATCGGCAAATCTACCCCATCGACAATCCCGAATTTAACCATAGATACCAAAAAACTGTGGAAAACCCTCGACACGAAGGGAAAAATCAAGGATACCTAATTTAAATAGTTTTATGTAATTTCTTACATATTCAAATTAGATAAATTTCTTATATTAAAACTGGCGTGAATTGTTAGGAATAACATCCCTAGAGAATTTTTTAACAAGGAAACATCTATGAAAACCTTCAGTTCCCAACCTTTTTGAAGAAATGAAAGATATAAAAAAGCCAAAAACGTGAGCCCATATATGTTCAAGAAACACCTCAATCTAAAAAGACATTTATTTTCCATCTAGACCTCTCTTGAAAAACAACAATGAAGCCAATATTTATAGTAAGAATTTTTAAATCCACCTCATCCCAAATTGAAACATATATTAATTCCCTATTACAAGCATATTAGAAATTTGTTAAACAAAACTATCATAATTATCTATTTCTAATTCCATGAAGTTAGAAATAGATTGATTTCTTAAAAGTGGGTTAACATCCATGTTGAAAGAGGGTATTTTCCTTTTTGGATTGGGAATATTCCCCCTCACCTAAATAATGGAGACCCTAGAAGTTCTATTATGATATGATGTGAATCACATAGTTGATAGAGATAGAGATAGATATATAGGTATATGCGCAGTAAGAGGTAAGCATAAAGAGATATGTGCATATGACTGGATTATTGTATCAGATCCATGTGCACATCGGTATAGAATGCCATTATTGTAAGGAGCTTCTGTGTTTATTAATAGATGGAAGATATTGGCTGAATCTAAGTGTCATTCCTGTGTGTAATTGAGTAGTGCATGTTCTTGATTCAATCATGATTATTGTTTAAGCTTGTTCTTTCATAGATCTGAATATGGCATGCATTGTAGAATGATGGATTAGTTATGGATCTATATGTTTCTTCCTTCATCACGCTAACATCCTACTACAACAACCCTAAAGAGGGACCTGGTACCTTTGCACGCTTTGGGTGAGTGCTCAGTCTAGGCTGAGTGATGTGCCAAAGCATGTCTAGGGTGTTATCTAGTAAATTCTAGGCTGCATCATTGGTTTTTTCCGGGACCTCTTTTTTAGTTGTTTTTAGGATGGTTCATGATGAAGACATACCGGTTAACTCTAGCAAGTATTGAGGAGTGGATACATGATCTGGAGGAAGAATATGCATGATGGTTCAACATTGGATCTGAGTTTAACACATGCACTTGGGTAGAACAAAATCTATGTATGACAAGCTTATATGAGATTTTTTCACCATCTTTCCAGTAGAATTATATGAGTGGCTGATTGCTTATGCATCTAAGTGGAATTGGAGGTATCACGCACTTTTCTGGACATAGAAGAATTTCAGGCCCTTTATGATGTTGATCTGATCTGGACTCATGTTATGGATACATGGTTTCATGGTGTTCTAAATAGTTATATTCTGGAATATTCAATTTTGACGTATTCTTTCCCAGAGGTAGCTGAATTCTAGTTTTTGTGGTATCCTAGAGGAGCATATCTGCAAGGTATTCCACTAGCGATCAAGATCTTGATGGTAACTTTGAACCTAGAGAGTAAACCGATGGCTAACTAAACCTCACCACACGTGTGAGGGAAGGAATAGGTTTGGTGAAAGATGGAAGACCCTAGTGGCAAAAAAAGGAGAGAGAGGAAAGGTGGCTTAAGTATAATGAGGTGTGCGAGAGGGAGATAGAGAAGAAGAAATGTACCATTGCAAAAAGTATGGCATTGAGGAGAGAGATGGCTCGTGAAGGATTTGAAGCTCACGTAGAAGATGTGGCCAGAGCATCAGAACTCCCCATCTTGGAAAGCATGACAGAGATCCCCCTTGGCTTCACACAGAAGTGTGCCAACAGCAAAGACTACCTGGGCCATGCGGGTGTGCATCTTAATCCACCTGGTGACCTAGCCCTTGCGCTTGGTTTTCCAAAGTATCTAGTATGACAAGTAACCAACAAGCTAACTTGGGAAGTAGGAGAGAAGAGTAAGTCAGGGAGCAAGTACATCAATGGTAGGACAAATGACTTCAATGTTATTTGGAGGAACATTTTAGTGCATCATCCACATAGAACGTGAGCACGCATAGAATGTTGGATTCACCTCTGGAAGTGGAACTACCTCACAGACTGTAGGGGTTCAAGTATAGTACTACTGTAGAGCACAGGGAGTACATCTACAGGTCCTATTCCAACTACAGGTGGAGGATCAGGAGGTATAGGTGGTTCTAGTTTCGGTGGATCTGGTGGTTCTGGAGGCAGAGGAAACACAGGAGGTTCTTGGATAGGTGGTCAAGGCCCACAACAACCACAAAATATCTATATGGAGATGTCTCTTTGTCTCCCAGAGTATAGAGGTATAGAGGATGCTTTCATGAACATGTGCATATGTGTGAAATATTATGGCGCGTGAAAGGGATCATGACTTTGAGTGTAAGGCAAGTCAATTTGCTACTACATTACAGGGATGTGCACACAACTGGTATAGGAAGTTTGACCCTGATCAAACTTGTGTGGATTATGCAAGCATTGAAGGATGCTTTCTTAAAAGAGTTCTATATCCCAGAGTTTGAGTAAGAGTATCAAGCACGTGCTCAAAGATATCAAACAAGGCACTACTGAGAGTGTACGTGAGTATGATGCCCATTTTAAGACACTTCTATCTAAGTTGTCTTATGATATTCATGCCAACCAACATGCACAATGGTTTGTTGGAGGATTGATTACACCATTTAGAAGAGCATTGTCACATAAGACATACATTGATCCACGTGAAGCATTGGAAGTAGCTTTACGTGTTGAGGTAGTTGGGAGCATTGACACTGGTGTTAGTCCATTCTTAGAGGCACAGATTACAGCTATGGAAAAATAGTTAGAGAATTTATCAAAAATTCAGCCCATGAAATGTGCTCAGGATTTGGTGTATAGATTGTGAAGTGGAAGGTCACACCAAGGATAGTTTCCCTCACAGATCTATACATTCATTGTTGTTAGACTGTGAAATCTATCATTTGAATCATGATGCTAGCCATTGTCCTTTGTTATAGCATGTGATAAGGAAGAATGTATCCTACTTTTTGCAATATTTGTAGGTCCATGACCCATGATACTGAGGATTGTCGATTGATTGGTTAGATCCATGATGCTATAGACATTGGGGTATGATAGACAAGTGTAATGGATAACTCTAAGAACAAGAATGAGCACCAGGATCGGGATCATAATCAACCATGCTATGATAGGAATGAGGGCCATTTTTGAAGGAGGTCATGGAAGAGGACATGGATATCGAGGTGGATATGGAGGATGAGGCCATGGTGGAGGAAGAAGTGAGTTTCCTCGAGGAAATGTTCTATACATGTGGATCCCCTTGATCATTATAGGTGTGAATGTCCCAGAATGTTACATGTTCTTTCTATGGAAAGAATCATAGCTATGAGGAGTGCCCAGACTTATATGAGCATCTCAAGTAAACAACATAAGTAGGAAAACAAAGGGCAGGATGGTTAGGATCCAACGTGTGGAGGAAAACTAGTGGATGCCCAAGATAGCACTAGAACCGAGGCCTTAACTGTGAAGATTACCACACGTGCTGAAGTGGCACATGCAAGAGAGGCATCATACAGAAGCCTACAATCATTAAGGAGGAGGTTTTGCATGCAAGGTACCCAGATCCTACCCATCAGAAGGAAGTCTATCAAGAGACCATGGAGGTCCTCAAGAAATCTTCAAGGTGAAATACAATGTTTAAAAGAGCAGTCTAGAAAGATGGAACAAAAGAAAGAAGCAGGGAAGGTCCCCTCGATATTGATGACATCAGAGAGGTGTGTAAAATGTTTGCCAAGAGAATATTATTCCATTATTAGGGAATTGGTTGAAGGGGAACACTCACGTGCAAAAACACTGAGAATGAATGACAGATCCTACATGCAAATCTTCCCCCTGATAGCATTGACTATGATAAAGAGATCACTCTGAATGTTGTTGTAGATGGATGGTTGTTGAGCAATATTTTGATTGATACAGGTGTGGAAGTCAATGTGCTTACTTTAGATGCATGGGTACAAATGGGGAGACCTCCATTACAACCATCATCTAATGTGTTGTTTATGGAAAATAGGACTAAGGCCACTCCCATAGGAGTTTTGAAGGATGCATCTATAACCATACAAGGGGCCAAATTCACTGGGGATTTTGAGGTATTAGCACTTGTAGAAGCAGATATTTTCCAGCCTTGCTTGGATGCCCTTGGTGTTATGTGAATAATGCTGATTTGAGATTCAATAAGGGGTATATCAGCTTTGAGAACAAAGAGGAAAGGGTTGTGATACCTTTGATAGATGGGAAGTCTACACCATATGTTGAGCCTCTAAGTGAGGAGGACTTAAACAGAATCTATGTACATACGTGTTATTCAGACCAGAGGTCAATGAGCCATCAAAGGAAGGCATCCTACAGTGGGAGGATTCTCACTCTATTAGTGATACTATGAGTATTTCTTGTGACAATTGGGCTCATGGTACATATGAACTAGTAGGGATGAGGTAAAAAGCATGGTTGTGCATGCAAGAATGGACTTCATTCTATTTGATGGATAGGTAGTGCAGTACCTTGGTATACAGGAGCAGAAGATCTTCCTGTATTTTACAAGCCATGGAGGCACAATGGATAGACTAGATCAAATTAAGAGAAGAGACATGTTAGCATATGTCTTGCATGGGACAACAAATGCGCTGGTGGGTAGTTCATAGAGATAATCTTATGGAGTGGAAGGAGATTAGAATCACCTTATCTACCAGGTTTGTAAGAAGCAATGCACCTACGTAGATTTGCACTTATAATGGTGATCAACCTATTCAACACCACATTCAGCAAGTGTGAGAGACTCTAGACAACAGGACAAGAAGCATTACCACCTTCACTCTGGGTGCATAAATTGTATTCCACTCTACAAGGGTGCGCACGTGCTTGGTATGTATACATAACTACATCGAGAGACTGGAAACTGGAAAAATTTGACTGCAGGAATGATCCAGACCTTTGACTACTTTTCTTCCCAACCTCTCCAATAGAAGAGGCATTAAAATTTGTCAAGTGGTTAACCATGGGAGATAGTGCAAAGGTGGAGGAACTCATCATACAGAATTATTTGGCAAGAGAAGAATTAGGTGCGCATTTTGAAGAAGAAGGAGAAGACTCCATATTGCTTGAATGTGCTTGCCTTGAGAAAGAAAAAGGAAAGATGGTGTACATCGTGGATGATGAGGAAGTTGAAAACCTAGATATTGACCATTCATAGGGGGGTGCGAGGTCTTGGATAGTGCAAGATAAGGATACACGTGCATACCATGAACCAATGAAGACAAAGAAGGTCAATATAGGATCGGAGGCTGAGCCTAAGGAGGCCATAATTGGAGACTATTGGTCAGAATCGGAGGTGGAAAAGATTATTGAGTTACTATGGGATTATCAGGACTTATTCCCTCGAGGGTATCATGAACTTAAAGGCATGCATGAATCACTTGGGGAAATGAAGATAAAACTTAAGGAAGGTGTGCATCCAGTGAGAAAGAGACCTTATAGAATGAATCCTAATTTTGCATGAAAGGTAAAAGAAGAAATTGATAAAATGTTGAAATCTGGAATTATCAAGCCCCTTGATGAGTCAGAATGGGTTAGTCCAATGGTGATCAGTATCAAGAAGGATGGTAGAATTTGAATATGTGTGGACTATAGGGAGCTAAATGTTGCATGTGTAACAGACCCATTCCCTATGCCATTTATTGAGGAAATACTAGAAGGAGTTGTAAGGGTGTGAAATATATTCCTTCACAGATGGGTTTTTCGGGTATCATCAGGTTAGGATTGCTCAGAGGATCAAGAAAAGACAACTTTTACTACTGAATGGGGAATTTTTTCCTATATTGTGATGCCTTTTGGATTGAAAAATGTGCCTATTGTATTCTCATGCATAGTTGTTTAAGCATTCAAATATTTTATTCACAACTTCTTACAGGTCTACCTCGATGATTGGACAATATATGGGCTTGTTAAGGATCACTGTGACAATCTGTGCTTAATGTTTGAATGGTGCAGATAATTGAGTATCTCTTTGAACATCAAGAAGTGCATATTTTCTACACCTTTTGGAATACTATTGGGACACATAATCTGCAAGGAAGGATTACTTGTTGATCCAGCTAAGGTTGTAGTCATTTTAGGTTGGAAGCACCTACCAATCAAAGTGAGGTGCATGATTTTTAGGTCACACAGGATATTATAGAAAATTCATCAAGGGATATGCAAAAATTTCCACACCTTGGAGGAGTTACTGAAAGGAAAAGGTACATTCTATTGGGGAGAATCACAGCAACACGTGCATTTGAAACATTAAAAGAGAAACTTACTACCATGCCTATCTATGCATTTTCCTTCATGGGAAAACCATTTCATGTACACGTGGATGCCTCTGGCATGGCCATTGGTGCAATATTAGCTCAACCTGGAGAAGGTATTGTTGATCATCCTATCTGCTTTGCTAGTAGGAAGCTGACTCCTACTGAACAAAATTATACAACTACAGAGTGTGAAGCTTTGTCAATGATCTATGCATTGCACAAGTTTGATAGTATTTGCTAGCTACACCATTTGTATTCTATATGGATCACATGGCATTGAAGTATTTGGTAAACAAACCCATCTTACAGGGGCACATATGCAGATGGGTACTCTTATTTCAAGAGTTTGATTTCACAGTTGTGGTGAAGCCAGGAAAAGTAACTCTGGACCAGACCACTTGTCTAGAATTCAACTCAGGAGAGGAAGCACAGAAAATTGAAGAAACCATGCTAGATGCCCAATTATATAGGTTACAACACATGCCATCAGAATTAGAAGACATTGTTGTCTTTCTATGTGAGTAGTGTAACAGAAGGAATGAAGGCATTAGAAAAGAAACAACTTGCTATATACGCATGACACCATTTATGTTAATCAGTGGTGACCTCTACAAGTTAGGTAGAGATGAAGTATTACGTCATTGTGTATTAGAGCATGAGCGCAAGGATATTATGGAAGAAGCCCATGGTGGTATTATTGCAGAGGCCATTATGCAGGTGATGTAACTACCCAAAGATCCTACTTGCTGGATTATGGTGGGAGACATTGTATAAAGATTGTAAAGAATATTGTAAGGTGTGTGACCATTGTCAAATGCCTAGGAAAACTAGGACAAAGAGATGAAATGCCACTGAGACCTATTATCAGTGCAGAACCATTTGAGAAATGGGCCATTGATTTTGTAGGACCTATTTCAGCCAGCCGCATATAGGACTGGATCATGCTATATCATTACTTGCATAGATTATCTCACATGGTGGGCAGAAGCAACACCTACGAAGGACTGTACAACAACTACAATAACTAGGTTTCTATGGGAGAATGTTCTTACAAGATATGGATGTCCTTTAAGTTTGACAAGTGATAGGGGTACACACTTTTTAAATGAAACCATAAGGATCCTATTAGATGAGTTTATGGTTGCCCACCATAAGACTACACCTTACCACCCTCAGGAAAATGGAACTGCTGAGGCTTTCAACAAGATTTTGAGCCAGACATTGACAAAAATTTGTGATGTTGGAAGAAAGGATTGGGATGATAAAGTGTCAGCTGTTCTTTGGGCATATAGAACAACTTATAAGAGATTGAACAAAGCCACACCATTTCAGTTGGTGTTTGGCACAGAAGCCATTCTCCCTATAGAATTTATGTTACCTTCTTTGTGCATTACACACGTGTTGGAGGTCTAGCTGATGAGCACATGCTTTAGAAGAGTGGATTGAAAAGATGATTCAGTTGGATGAGTGATGAGCCATAGCACGTTGGAGTCAAGAAGAAAAGGCTAGGTAGAAAGCATGGCATGATAGAAATATAAAGGATAAGAAGTTGGCGGTTGGACAAATGGTACTTCTTTATGACTCTAAGTTCTTGTGCCATCCAGGAAAGCTCAAAGTACATTGGTTGGGGCCGTATGTCATCACTTACATACTTGAATCAGGTGCTTTCCAGTTAGAAGCACTTGATGGAACACAACTACCCGGTTACTTTAATGGAGAGTAGGTGAAGCCCTACTATAAATAAGTCTTCTTGGTGTTTGTAATAAGGTAGTATTGCCATTTAGATTAGGTTTTCAATTATGTATTTCCTTAATGTATTTCCTTCATTGTCATTATGCTTTGTCAATTTAGTTGTTGTTCTTGTGTAATAAGTGTGCTTTGTGCATGCATGAAGCTAATTACTATGTGAAGAATGTTTATGCAGAGGACTGCACATACTTTTAGTGTGGGGTGGTTGTAGTTATCCAAGTAAAAAGACTATGGGAATTGAAAGGTGAAAGGAATAAGCTACTACGGGTGTGCTTTAAGTCAAAAGAAGATTGCTTCTCAAAAGTGACCAAGGATGGAGATGAATGAAAGGACAATATAACATGAGGTAAGCAGAGGCCATGATAACTACCAGGAGAAGGTACAGTGATGAGGTACTCAGGTGCAAGGGTGCACACTAAAGAGAAGTCTGTGACTAGAGGGTAGGAAGGTGTGCTAGAAGGTTATAGTTGGGGTGTGAAGATGTACCACATGGAATGAATGAATTTGGTCAATGAATGAGAGGATATTTGGTAGGTGAAGGAGCAATAAATGCATCAAAATTTGAAAAATTATATAAGGATGGGATGTGAATTCATTTTTACCATTATGACTAAGAGTATTTGAGGAAAGAGCTAAGTGTGAAGAGCCGAGTGATTGGGTTAAGGTGCAAAGGGTGTGAAACCAAGCGTGACAAATAGATCTATGTGAAAAAGAATCTTACGTCCCTGGTGGTGAAGGGTTTGAGTGAAGCAAGGTGAGAGAGGAGTTAGGGCATGAAGTTTCCACCTAGGGCATGATTGAATCGAGCTAGGGTTTGATTCACAAATTATAGAGTTAAAGAGGAGATGATTGCAAGGTAAAAATGGCACCCAAGAAGGAAGGCTGCAAAGAGGAGAAAAAGGAAAGAAGAAGGTGGTCATCGAGGAGGAAGAGATGGCACCAAAAGTGATTTTTTAGAAATGCAATATCCAGAAGGAGTCATCATCGGCCAGAATGGGATTCACCCATCAGAAAGAGAAAAGTAAGTGAATACAATCACAAGACCTAGAGAACAAGAAGGATCTTGATTCCTTGCTCACTACGAGGATGAAAAATGTATATGATAGATGACATGCCGGTTTATGATGATGTAGGTGAGAAGCTTCTAAAGAGAATTGGGGTCTACCAATTATATGAGCTTCCATATTTTGGGAAGTATGAGCCCTTGTACTCAAAGTGGCTCATGAGCAGAGTGCATGAGGACTTCTTCTACTTTGCAGGACGTAGAGTTAGAATCTCATCCGTGCTTATCTCAATGGTGACAGGTTTGAAGGCCACATGAGAGGATATAAAGAATGATCTCATAGATAAAGTTGTGATCTTAAAGACCAGATAAGAGTTGGGGTACCTGAAGGGTCCGTGTGGTATGGATATAGACAAGTTGAAGAACTGTCTAGTTGTGCAAGCAACAACACACCTTGTTACAAAGTTGAACAACCAAGAGTGGTGGTCATAGGTAAATACTATGTGGTTACATGTTGCATGCAAGATGTCAGAAGGAGTAGTCTACAATATTGTAGGCTACATTACAGAGAAAATAGTCGAGGAAGCACACACAAGAGGGAAGATCAACTTTGGGGCTATTCTATTATCACTGGTATTCATGGAAATTGGAGTACCAGATGGGCAAAGGAAAAGGTATGGGAATACCCCATGGAGAATAAGTCACCAGCTAAAAGGTTCAACAAGTACCTATGTAAAGGGTCCATGATAGATGACGTCAAGAAAAGGGTGGAGAAATGGTATGAAATAGGCTCCATACAACATTTGGAGAAGAGTGGCACATCTCAAGGACCTACCATTAGTAGTGGGGAAACAAGTCTAGTTTTTTGTATATCAACATTTTTACATCGTGTGCTTCCCAATGAGAGATGGAGTCTAGAGCCCTTGGTGTAAATTTCCTTACGCATTCACTGCAAGGTATTTCCAAGCATCTATTCATATATTCATAGACACACACCGACTGGTATTCAATGCAGATAAGGTAGATGCATGACTACACACATTGAGGAAGAAGTATGTGTATCCAGGAAGAAGTGCCTATATCGAGAGGCTCATTTCGGAGGTGTTGAATATTAAGCCAATAAGTCTAGCTATAGCAGATATAGGGGCAACATTAGTGTATCTTCAGCTGAAGCCCAAGATGGAGAACAATAAGTATGTGGAGAATGAATTCACGCTCCCAGGGCCACCAAAGGGTAAGCACACAATGGAAAACATACCAGCGCAAAGGCCCATATAAACTATTGAAGTAGAGGATGAAGAAGAGGAGCGTGAAGATAGTGGAGGCTTGGAGCATAGAAGAAAGCAACCATATGATAGAGAAGAGTCACAGCACGTGACCACTCCACCTCAGGGACAGGACGAAGAGGAAGATATAAACTTGGATATCACGAAAGTGTTTTCTATGAAGATCATCAATTACAAAAGGACTCGAGGAAATGAGAGTATGGGAAAGAGCAGAAAGGCAACATGCAGAATTATAGATATCAGAGTAATTCTTTATGTATGCGAAAGTCACAGTGAATTGAAACAAGATCATTTGTATCGAATAAATAAGATGGAATTTAAAGACACAAAGTTCTCAGTAAATAACATCCGCTAGAACACAAAGTTTCTTAACATAACACAGATTCATTAATCAAGGACACAAAGTTCCTTCTTGGTTATACAATATCACCGTGCTTGCAAAGTTAAAGAGTATGCAATCGGTAAGACTAACGAACTTGAGACAAATGATCTTCACAAAGAAAATAAATGAAAGCTTAGGAATAACAGAGATCAGATAGACAAAGAATGGAAAGTCCTTCTGTATTGATTTCTTTATAATCTATTTACACTTTTTTAAAATAAGCCAAGTTCTTCCTCCTTTTAAAATGGCGTGGAAAGGCCATTATATAGCTTACAAATCGGCTTACTTTTCAGAACGCTTTTTTTTTAACTAAAGATTAGTTAAGGACCGCCAATCGCAATACCTTAACTTCTTACAAAGAAAACGAGAAAAGAAAGGGAAGAAGAGAAAAGAACAAGGAGAAGAAGACAGTGGCCGGCCACCGAGAGGGACCCACCGACTTTAATCCGCCGCCCGAATTCTCTAACGCCTCGCCTATGTCTCGCCACGAGGGACTCGACGTGTTGGCCGTGAGATCGCGTCCAAAATCCAAGACATTTCTCCCATCTCTTTATCAAACTCGACATGAGTATGATAATCTTTGTTTGCTTCTTCAATGGCAGATCAAGAGAGCAAATTCCTTCATTTTCTCCTCGAGATTGAGCTTTCTGAATAGATTATCTTTGAGACAAAGCTCAATTGAGCTTTGATTTCTTGCAAGGAAAGGGAAACACCTAATTTTCATCCGAAGATGGAAAAGTGAATATCCTCAAAGCTGAGAGACAACCAAAGTGTCTTGAAAGCTTCGCCCTTCCGCCAACCTGCTCTTAGTTCTCCCAAAGCCTCCTCCAGACTTCGATCTTCATATTGATAGAGAGGGTGATGCAACCTAAATTCGGGGAGGAATTACAGAGAAAAGGGATACATGAGCGGAGGAATTAGGCATGAAGGGTTCGAGCAAGGGTTCGAGATAGAAACAATGGAAACAATGTAAGAATGCAAAGGTGGCTTGCTGTTATATAGCCGTTTTTGAGGAGAGAGAAGATCAATCATACATCAATGCATTACATTCAAAGGCGCTTGAACATCTTGATACGCACTTCATTGGTAGAAAGGAAAACTAAGTATGAATGGCATTTAGGGTCCAAATGCATTTTGGGACATTGACAAAAGAGATTCGAAAACGCGGCTCGGAAAACTTGGGTGAATGCTCAAAGGAGAAGACGCACAAATGCATTTGGGACATTTGGGACGAAACCGCGCTGAAACGACTGCTCCGGCTTTGAGAGCTGGGTTCGGAAAAGTCTCGCGACCGAAAACCGCAATAAATTGCATTTGGACATTGGGACATTTGGGACAAAACGCTTTCTGGCAAGAACGAGGTTTGGGTGTTTCACATCAAAATGGAACAACGACAACTTTGGGACTTTGGGACAAAAAGCTCAAGGCGGACGGTGTTTGGCACGGGAAGGAAAAGTTCAGCAATTGGGACAAGGGGATTCTGGGAGAAAAAGTCTCATGAGCTACGCTAAGGTTGAAAATAGCCTCGCGATCGGGAAAATTTTTGGGACATTCTGGGAACACGAAAGAGCGAAGTACGCGGTTCGGGATTTCGGCAAAATCGGAAATGGAACAACTCGCACTTTTTGAAAAGTTTGGGACACTTGGGACGAAAAGTTCCGACGGGCCCGAAAATGGAACAACTTCGGGGATTTCGGCCGATCGGGGAACAGAACGCACTTCGGAACTTGGGACACGTGGGACAAAAATGTCCGACAGGCCCGAAATACATACAAAATGACCCAAAACTGCAGACTTTTCTCAATTTCACGACTTCGGTACATTAGAGAAAACACTTAAACTCAAAATTTTGAAATTTTTACTTTCATCAGAGCAGGGAATTTTGAGTGGACAACAACTGGCTCCTTCTGGGGATGACTTGGCATAAATTCAAGGAATGAGACAAGGCAAGAACTTAGACAAAACTCTGGGGAAAGCAGATCAAGACCTTATCCATTGGGCCACGGAGTCAAAAAGCACTCAATACAGAGGACAACACACCAAAACAAAAAGGAAAGAAAAACAAAAACACCGTATGTAATATACAAAGGACTCCTAATCACCTAGACTTGAACAACTTGAGATACGCCCACTATAAGGAAGTGGGAGAGAAGAACCATCCATGTAATCAAGATAAAAGGAATTCTCACCAGCAAAGTGTCTGATCTTGAAAGGTCCGAGCCACAGGGAATCAAACTTTCCATGGCTGCCACGAGGTTCATGTCTTTTATCCCATAACAAAGACACAAAGTGTCTCCAACTTGGAAATCTCTCGAACCTAGCTTTCTTTGTCAAACAGACCTTTACCTTTCTTCTGGTGTGAACAGATATCCTATCAGCAACCTCCAATCTGTCCTCATTCAGTTTGTGAAGGTACATAATTCTCTTATCCAAAGCATCACTGAAACTAGTATCTTCAATGGCCTTCATTAGGTGCAAGGTCGTAGCTTCCACATCACATCGGCAATTGAGCTTCTACTCCATATACCACTTGAAAAGGAGACATTCCAATAGCTCTCTTTGGTGTAATCCTGTCTGCCCAAAGAGCATCATAGAGCTTCTTGTGCCATTTTTTGAGACTCATTTACTAACTTCCTTATAATAGTCACCAAATTTTTGTTAGTGGATTTTGCTTGCCCATTTCCCGAGGGTAGTAATCAAGAGTGAGCCAAAGAAATGCCATACCCATAGCAGAAGTCCATTATCTCAGCAAGAGAAATTCGAGGCATTATCTGTTACAATCTTGTTAGGTACACCATACCTTACCAAGATGTTCTCTTTGATGAAGCCGCATACCACTTTAAGTAGTGCTCTTAATCGAATAGCTTCCACCCATTTGGTGAAGTAGTCCGTGGGCGCTTAGTACATGAGTGTGACCAGCACTAGAAGCAGGATTAAGTGTACCAATGAAGTCCAAACCCCACCGTTGAAATGGTTCCTCAATCACAATCGGCTTGAGAGGCAAAGAAGCCAATTTAGGTCTTCCCACAAAGGTCCGACAAGCCTCACATTTATCCACCCACTGGATGCATCTCGAACAAGGAAGGCAAGAGTATCCTCCACTTGAGTATCTTATGAGCAGAACCGCTGATGAATAGTGCCCTCCACATGCCCCGATCATGAAAAGCCGAGAGCAACTTTCTCTCGTTGTTCCTTGTCCACACACTTCAAAAATCTCCCATCTAAGCCACGCTTGAACAAAGCATTTTCCCATAATACATATTGACCGACCTCAATTTAACAAATCCTCTTTTCTTTGGCAAGCTTAAATGAGAGGGGCATTCCCATAGGTGAGAAAATGGGCGATGTCAAAGATACCATTCGTCAACCGAACTAAGGAACAGTAAAAGTAGGAAGGTCAACTTTGTTCTCCAATAATTCATGCTTAGCTCCTTCAAAGAATGAGCTCACAAAGACCTTTTCCACGAACCAGCTTGGTCGGCTTGATGTCAATGTCATACTCTGGACCTTAGCAACCCAGCCTCCTCTCTTGGATCCAAATTCTTGTTGTGTGAGATTGACTTAACAGCTTGTATCTGGGAACCAACACCATGGAATGAGAGCGAGGATATAAAAACGAAACCGCTAATAAACTTTGACCACCGCAAAAGCATGCTTCTCCATCATGGTGTATTTCAACTCATGATCTTTCGTAATATAGCTCATGAACGCGATTGGTAGCTCATGCTCATTAGAGTCTTCTTGAGTTAAGACAAAGAAGCCAAGGTATTATCTCAGTAGATAGCAATAGATGATGAAATCTTTACTAAAATCGTGAAAGCAAAACGGAGTTTTAGCGATAGCTCTCTTCGATACCTTCAAAGGATTCCTTTCCTTCGTAGAAGACCAACCAAATGTTTGCTTCCTTTCATCATCTCGAGAAATATTCAAAGTTAACTCTCAAAATCGGGATGAATCTTTCTCAAAAAATTGATCTTACCAAAGAAGGAGTGCACGCCTTTTTACCGGGTTGGGAGAGGAATTTGTCTGGATAGCTTGAACTCGTTCAGGATCAATCTTAATACCATCCTTGGAAACGATGTGCCCTAATAACTTTCCCTCAGTGACACAAAAGACAGATTTTTTAGGGTTCAGAGAGATCCCATGCTCTCTGCATCTTAGCAGAACTGTCTCTAGGTGATCAAAATGATCCGCTCTTGTCTTGGAAAACACTGTCAGGTCATCAAGATATATGACAATACACTTCCCTTTCAAACTTCCAAAAGCCAGATCCATAGCTCTCTGGAAAGTGGCACCAGCATTAATAAGCCCAAAAGGCATTCTCTTGTAGGCAAAGGTACCCCAAGGAGTAGTGAAAGTTGTTTTGTGTTGATCTACAGTATCAACCTCTACCTGATTATATCCCGAGAATCCATCAAGCATAGATAACATTTCAGATCCTCATATCGCTTGCTTGCAAAGACTTGATCCATCATAGGCAAAGGATAATTATCTTTCGAGAAGCCCGATTCAGTTCCGAAATCAACACAGATGCGGATCTCACCATTTTTCTTCCTAACAGCACAATATTTGCAATCCATGTTGAATGGTGAATGGGAAAATAATTTTAGCCTTCAACAACTTCAATTTCCCGAAAGATGGTGTCACTATTTTGGGGTTCAGTATTGCTTCTCTGCTTTCGCTTGAAAGGCTTAATTCTGTGCTTAAGAGGAATAGAGTGCTGCATATCTTTGGTTTGAAAGCTTTCAAATCTTCATAAGAGTAAGCAAGAACATCCTTATACCTCTTTAAAAGATCAATTGCTTTTTCCTCTCTCATCATCAGTGCAACATTTTCCAATGTTCACGAGCTTAGGGTCATTAGAACTCCCAATATCAATCTTATCATACTCAGCTGATTGTTGAGGTCCAGTAGAAGCTTTAGATTTCACATACCTGTCATGTTTATCAAATAGTTCCTCCAAACTCACCAAACCTTTAGGAATCTTGTTTCCTTTGAGATCGATGCATCCATCTTGATCTGTTTCTTCCTGGGTGATCGCTTGGTCAAAGGGCACACTCTCACGAGGTAGGTTGTCACTTCCTCAAAATACAGCTTGTTCGAAATTACCCTTGAGTTCCAGGAAGGAAAGCAAATGTTGATCATCATTGAAAACTTGCCAGTTATTGGTATTGTCAGGTACACTAGGCCGATGGACCATTTCAATAGTGAACTTATCCTGAGAGAAATCAGGATGAGGAATCAAGAGTGACCCCGAGATCGCTAGTGAATCAGCCCCGCCGTTGTTCTTCTCCCTAGGTATTGCCTCAATGGAGAAAGCATCAAGGAATTCAATGGAATCCCAAACCCGATTCCGTAATGTTTCACCTTCCATTTTTACTTGAAAAGGCTTCGACTTGCTTTACAATCAATTCTGCATCACCACGAGCCAGAAGATTCTTCACACCTTGTTCTTTGGCCACTTGCAATCCAAGAATGAGAGCCTCATACTCTGCTGTATTATTAGTATTTTCGAACTGCAACTTAAATGAAAAAGGATGTAGGCATCCTTCAGGTGACACTAGCAGGACACCAGCTCCAGAACCAGCTGAGGAACAACTTCCATCAAACTCTAAAATCCAAATACCATTAGGATCTTTAGGTGACATTCTGGGAAGTTGGATTTCATCAGGGGACATAATCATGTAATTGCCATGACCCATATCCTCATAGAGTATTTGTGCTTTAGGATCATCCGTTTTTTGCACAATATACTCAGATTGCTTCTCAGGCATCAACTTCTTCATTTGTCCATTAATAGGTATGAGTGCATGCGACCAGTCCATTTGGATTTCCCCACCCACATCTTTGCAGAAGTTCCTACTTAGCAACATCCCGTATGAAGGAGGGATATCTGCTACTAAGATGGTAGCCAACACTTTCTTTTCAGGCAAGGCAGCAAAAGCCACTTGTGCATCTTTAATTCTTCCACTACCAGGGGCACTTCTTTACTTTCCATGGAGTAACAAGATCCATAAGTGCGTGTGAGGGTCAGGCCTAAAGCATGAGCTACTTTAGCAGCATCACATTATCTCGAGGCTCCCGAGTCAATGACACAACACCATCGAGCCTATGACCAGCTATAAGAAGTGTTACATAAAATGGTTTAATTTTGTCACAAAGCGAGGTGACAAAAAGCCTACCGTGACTAGGTCAGTGGTGTAAGAAGGAGTAGGTAAAAGGCCTTTAGAGGTGGTTTTGGAATGGGAATTAACAAATTGAATCATTTTGGCAAAAGCTTTGGGATGAGTTTGATAATACTCACTTCCGAGATTTGAACCTTAGTCTTTTTTAGATGATCAATAATATCAAAAGACCCAGAAGTGGATGGGCCATCATCATTTGAAATTCTAGGCTTATCAACTTTAGGAGAAAAAGAAGGAACTTTGCTAGTAGGATTGACAGGACTCACCTTTGGTGCAGATGAAGTAGGGATAGGAGATCCTCTTTTTGCAATTACGGGAATAGTTGCCGACTGCTCCTTAGATTTCTTTATGGGTCGCGTCACTTTCTCCTCCGATGTGTCTCGCTTCTCGAGTCATGACAAAGAAATGATTCGCTATTCATGTCTCGCTACCACTTCATCATAATCATCTCCATCATCAATGCCCTCAGTGGTGAAGAAATTAACCCGAGATCCCTCAAGTTCCTCTGCCTCATCATCAAATTCCTCCACAAACTCCTCGCAAGCTTCATTATCCTCATCATCATCTGGCTCTTCAACTTCACAGGTTGCATTCACAGGAACCTTAACAGGAGGTCCTTCAAGTGCCAGTCTTGTTTGAGAAGCAGGCAAACGATTCCTGGGCTAGAAATTTCTCCTTGGAACATCTGCATAAGGAGCATGCTGAGCTAATTGTTTCTTTATAGCAATGAGATCATTCGCAAGCTTTTGGACTAATGGATCAGTATTAGGTCCAGGAGTGGAGGAGGAGGAAGCAACAGACTTAGATTTGGAAGGGTCTCTCCTCAACTTCCCTGACATGATCAGATCATCCTCGACACTAACAGCAAGAGTTTGATCCTCCACCAATGTTGCGAGATTAGCCCTTCTCAGCGCATAACTGACTTCAGACGATTGGGCATTTAAGAAGAAACATTTTCAGATTTGATCAACAGGTCGAGTATTTACAGGAATTTTGTTGATCAGTCTGTTGAATCGGGCCACAAATTCTCTCATGGGTTCTGATGAATCTTTCTTTATCTGAGAAATTTGGGCAAGCAAGGCATGCACATCTTCTGCCGGCTTGAAATGGTTTTCGAACTGAGTTCTCATTGTGTCCCAGTCGGTGATAGCGCCAGCCGGAAGGTGGTAGAACCAATCAGCAGCATTATCTTGTAACGTCTCAACGAACAGCCTTACGGAGACGTCTTCATGTTCAACTCCCAGAACTCCACATGCAACAATGAAGGCTGCGATGTGTTCATCAGGATGCACTTTGCCATCGCCTTTGAACTTAGGAAAGTTCTTCCGGTTACCTCTGGGTAACTCATGCAAAGGCTGAGGAAGAGCAAGGGGCCCGACACGATGACCCCATGGTAATGGCGCCGCCATTCTTGGAAAAATGGCTTGGAGAGGAACCGCAACACCAGCAAGAATCAAAGCTTGAAGATTAGGGCTAGCTGGCTCTGAAGGAATACCACCCGTAGGACTTCTATCTTGAACAGGTGGAGTGCTTGTCGAACGAGTCCTTCTATTTCTTGTCAAGGAAAAGGAAAACCCCGCGCTCCAAAAACTGAACCGAGAATCTTCAATACCAAGGGTCCTTCTCCTCGAGTAAAACGCGGAGTCGCCGATCAAAAGATGATCAAAAATTACAGTAATCGGGAATATGATTTTCCCAAATGAGTCGCAAAAACCGTTGGTCGTCGATAGGACTTTACGAAGAAGAGCAAACAATGGGACAAGAAGTCCCTCCTCTTTAATGGGAGAGGTTCCCTTATTCAAACGAACTTATTACAAATGTACAAGACATGATTTGTTGGTTAAACTTGGATATCACGAAAGTGTTTTCTATGAAGATCATCAATTACAAAAGGACTGAGGAAATGAGAGTATGGGAAAGAGCAGAAAGGCAACATGCAGAATTATAGATATCAGAGTAATTCTTTATGTATGCGAAAGTCACAGTGAATTGAAACAAGATCATTTGTATCGAATAAATAAGATGGAATTTAAAGACACAAAGTTCTGTAAATAACATCCGCTTAGAACACAAAGTTTCTTAACATAACACGATTCATTAATCAAGGACACAAAGTTCCTTCTTGGTTATACAAGATCACCGTGCTTGCAAAGTCAAGAGTATGCAATCGGTAAGACTAACGAACTTGAGACAAATGATCTTCACAAAGAAAATAAATGAAAGCTTAGGAATAACAGAGATCAGATAGACAAAGAATGGGAAAGTCCTTCTGTATTGATTTCTTTATAATCTATTTACACTTTTCGTAAAATAAGCCAAGTTCTTCCTCCTTTAAAATGGCGTATGGAAAGGCCATTATATAGCTTACAAATCAGTTACATTTTCAGTAATCACTTTTTTTAATTCAAAGATTAGTTAAGGACCGCCAATCGCAATACCTTAACTTCTTACAAAGAAAACGGAAAAAGAAAGGGAAGAAGAGAAAAGAACAAGGAGAAGAAGACAGTGGCCGGGCCACCGAGAGGGACCCACCGACTTCGTAATCCGCCGCCTCGAATTTCTAACGCCTCGCCTATGTCTCTCGCCACGAGGGACTCGACGTGTTGGCCGAGATCGCGTCCAAAATCCAAGACATTTCTCCATCTCTTTATCAAACTCGACATGAGTATGATAATCTTTGTTTGCTTCTCCAACGGCAGATTGAAGAGAGCAGATTTCCTTCATTTTCTCTTTGGAGATTGAGCTTTCCTTGAATAGATTATCTTTGACATAAGCTCTGAATTGAGCTTTGATTTCTTGCAAGGAAAGGGAAACACCAGAATTTTCATCCTGAAGATGACAGTGAATATCCTTGAAAGCTGAGACAACCAGTGTCTTGAAAGCTTCGCCCTTCTGCCAACTGTTCTTTAGTTCTCCCAAAGCCTCCTCCAGGACTTCGATCTTCATATTGATAGTATCAGAGCCGCAACCTAAATTCGGGGAGGAATTACAGAGAAAAGGGATACATGCGCAGGGAATTAGGTTGCAAGGGTTCGAGCAAGGGTAGCATGGAAACAATGTAAGAATTGCAAAGGTGGCTTGCTCGTTATATAGCCGTTGAGGAGAGAGAAGGGTGATCAATGCGCATTACATTCATATCTATCAGTTTGAAAAAACAACATATTCGGGTAGAGCGGGAAAAACTAAGTATGAATGGCATTTGGTTCACTTGGGACATGTGAGACGCGAATGCGCGAAACACGGCTCGGCCGATTCGGGTGAAACAAGGAGAAGACGCACAAATGCATTTTGGGACATTTGGGACGAAAACGAAGTGAAGCGTACGCGGTTCGAAAAGGGTTTTTTGGCCGAAAATGGAAAAAAAGGCCCGTTTGAACTTGGGACATTTGGGACATGGGAGAAAAAGCGAAGTACGTGGTTCGTGTTTCGCCGAAAATGGAACAACTTGCACTTTTGACTTGGGACATTGGGACAAAAAGTTCAAGCACGCGACTCGGGTGGTTCGATCGAAAATGAACAATAGGTTAGAAAGTTTGGGACATTGGGACATGAAAAAGAGCGAAGCACGCGGTTCGGGTGTTTCGGCCGAAATTGGAACAACTCGCACTTTTGACTTTGGGACAGTTGGGACGAAAAGTTCCGACGGCCCGAAAATGGAACAACTTCGGGGATTTCGCCGATCGGGAACAACGCACTTTGAACTTGGGACACGCGGGACAAAAATGTCCGACAGCCCGAAATACATACAAAATGACCAAAACTCGCAGACTTTTCTCAATTTCACGACTTCGGTACATTAGAGAAAACACTTAAACTCTTTCATCGTAGCTGGGAATTTTGAGTGGACAACACATCCTGCGTCTGCGTACGTGTGTGTGTGCGTGTGTGTGCATCTGTGTGTGGTTGTGCATGTGTGGATGTGCGTGGGTGTGGGTGTGTTTATGTGTGTTTGTGCGTAGATGTGAGAACACGCACGTGTGCTTGTGTGTGTGTGTGTGTGTGTTTGTGTGTGTGTGTGCGTGTGTGCATGTGTTCGTGTGTGTGTATGTGTATGCGTGTGTTTGTGCGTTCATGCATGCGTGCGTGCATGAGTTCGCGTGTGCATGCGCACGTGTGTATGTGTAGGAGTGTGCGTGTGTGCATGCGTGTGGGTGTGTGTGTGCATGTCCGTGTTTGTGTGCGCATGCATGTGTGCGTGTGTGGC